>JABYQR010000213.1:0-80031 GCA_022592445.1 Cytidiella melzeri | reverse complement strand
ACAACGTGCTTTAGCTTATTTCAATATTTACCTTGACATTACTTTGCAATCCTATCTTGAAGGAGAGGATTTGGCCTCCGAAGTGTGGAAGAAATTGAAAACAGATTTTGAGAAGACATCAGTCTTAGCAAGCTCTGTTGCGTTCAGAAACCTACTTAGCTCAACTTTTGATGAGTCTAAGGATATGAACGTACAAATTCAAGGCTTCCGTACTAAGATTGGAGATACCAAAGTTGCTGGGTTAGACCTTGATGATCAAATTAAAGTTCATATTCTTTTGTGGGCTTTACCAACGTCATATGAAACCGCCATTTCTGCATACATTGGCACTGTTGCAAAACCCGAAGAAATTAAGTTTGACACGCTCATCCCCAAGATACTTGCGGAAGAGTTACGTCGAAAGGGTTCAAACAGTGAAAATGCGAATCGGATTACGCAGACCACGCGTTTACCGAAGGAAAAATGCAAGAAGTGTGGGCTTTCTAACCATACTACGAGTCAGCACTGGGATAAAGGGAAACCTAACCAGAACAAGTCTCGCGGTAATGGAAATAATCAGCAAGGATCTTCTACCAACAACAAGCAGGGTAACAAGGAGAATAAAGGAAAGAAAGGAGGACAACGAAAGAAGTCCAAAGGCAAAGGCAAAGACAAAGCGACTGTAAATAATCTTCAAGTAGATACCAAACCTGTCTTCGAGCACGATAATGAAATCATCAACGTTTCTCTGTATTCCACGTGTGAGACTGAAAGCGTTGAATGGCTCATCGACAGTGGTGCTACTAGTCACATAACCAATGAAATTGACGACTTTATCTCGTATCAACCAGCAACGGTAGCAGGTACATGCTCTGTAGCAGGTAAAGATATGACTGTCAAAATATTGGGAAAAGGAACGGTCGTACTTGACACGATCCTTGTGAAAGATAAAATACATCGCACAACTTTGAACAATGTCCTCTATATACCAGATGCGACTACAAGATTCTTTTCTCCTTCTAGAGCACTGCAACAAGGATGCACCAGCAGTGTTACATCGAAAGGATGGACAATTTATAATGAAGGAAAAGAGATTATAAATGGTCAACCTGATCATGCCGGACTTTATTGGATTAAAGGACGTCTAGTCAGGAAGATAGACTCAATTAATAAAGTTAGTCGTAATGATTATACGTTGTGGCATAATCGACTAGGACACCCAGGGAATAAGATTGTCGAAAATCTTCACAAAGGAACAAAGGGATTAAAAGAAAAGATTCCTATTCCATCACAATTTCTCCTTGTCACGGATGTCAAGTTGGAAAAGGAAAGAGACAACCATTTCCACCATCTATGTCGAGAGCTACAGAAGTCCTTGAATTAACTCATTCCGATCTCATTGAATATTCTACAACTTCTATTGATGGTTACAAATACGGTATGACTTGTCTTGATGATGCTTCTAGTCATGGGATGCTCTATTATCTCAAGCACAAAGATGAAGCGTTCACAAGATTCAAAGAATACAAGTCATGGGCCGAAAACCAAACAGGAAAGAAGATGAAGAAGTTCAGATGTGATGGTGGAACAGAGTTCATTAATAATGAGTTCAAGGATTATCTGAAGGAACACGGAATAGAACTACAAATGTCTGTACCGTATACTCCACAACAAAATGGTAGAGCTGAGCGATGGCAACAGACCATAAAATATAAAGCCGAAGCATTGCGTCAGCAAGCTGGGTTATCAAATGGTTTCTGGAAGCTTACTTGCGAAGCAGCGGTATATTTAAATAACCGTCTACCTAATGTACGATTAAACTGGCAGACACCTATAGAGAGTTTTCTGGGTATAAAACCAGATATCTCAATGCTTGTGTATTTGGATGTCGTGCATAGTCCATGTACCGATCAAGAGTCGTCAGAACAAGTTGTCACCAAAAGCAACTCCTATGATATTGTTGGATATGAACCGGGTGTAAAGGGTTACCGGTTCTGGGATAAACAGCGAATCGTCATTGCTCGCGATGCAGTATTTGACGAGACTCATTTCCCGTATCGTAAAGATATTACTCCTTCCAAACAACCTTTAGTCGGCGATAACAGTGATAATAACACTGTTCCTCCACACATAATTTTTCACCTTTTGAAGAGAATGATGAACAAGGTCACCAAGATTCTGATGATGGAGATGATGATCATCCAGAGCACCAAGCACCTACTCATCCTTCTCGACAACAGCAGCAATTCCCTTCAGCTCCGGTTCTTGACAAAGAACCACAACCACAAATCAAACGAGGACCTAAGCCTAAACCACCTTTGCCACCACCTATCAACCAGAACAAACGTTCAACTGCTGGAAAAAATCCTAAACTTTCCATGCGGCCGGTGGATATGCAGAAAGCTTTGGAAAAGCAAGTGGCTAAAGACAAAAAGGAAGAACAAAATGAGCTTCGTTTGAGAGCTGAATGGAACTTGAGAACACGCGCGAGATCTCCAATTGCAGGGCCATCCAGATTACAGATACCTTTGCGATCAGGAACGTCATCACGTCAACCCTCGAGATCACCTTCCGTTGAACAGGGTCCAGAACATCAAACTCTATCAGGAGGCTTAACTGATGATGATGGTTCTGCAGAAATTGATGACGAGACTCTTAATTCAATTACTGCTTATTCAATCAATGAATATCCACAGACGTGGAAGCAGGCAATGAAAAGAGATGATCGGGATCAATGGTTTGCTGCTGCACAAGACAAAATTGATTCTCAAATGAAGAATAAAACTTGGGCGCTTGTACGACGACCAGACGCATCACGCAAAATTGTGAAATGCAAATGGGTCTTCACCATAAAGTCTGATGGTTGATATAAAGCGCGTCTTGTTGCAAAAGGATTCACCCAAGTTGAAGGAATTGATTGTCAAGAAACTTTCTCACCAGTCGCACATTTTGAATCCATACGCATGCTACTAGCTATAGCTGCACTCGAAGATTGGGAAATCGAGGCATTGGATGTGAAAACAGCTTTCCTTTACGGCGAACTGGATGAAGAAATCTATATGGAACAACCAGAAGGTTTCGTGGAGAAGGGAACGGAGAACCATGTTTGTTTGCTTAAGAAAGCCATTTATGGACTTAAACAAGCTTCACAAACATGGAATATCAAAATTCATAACACTCTGATAGAATTAGGCTTTGACCGGATTCATTCAGATGCTGGTGTTTACGTGTATCAGCAACAAGGGGGGAATTTAATTCTCATTCTATATGTTGACGATATATTTCCGATAGGAAATAGTAAACTTGCTATGTCTGCACTTAAGAAAAATCTTATGGATCGCTATGAGATGCGTGACTTAGGAGAAGCTAAGCTTATTCTAGGCATGCGTGTGCAGAGAGATCGTAAAGCTAAAATGATTCTACTTGACCAAGAGTCTTATATTCAAGAGGCTTTAAAACGGTTTAATATGGCAAATGCTAATCCTGCTCGGACACCATTACCTTCAGGTGCTGTACTACAGAAGGCAGATTCTGACTACAAAGCAGATTCTGGTTTACTGAGACAGTATCAAGCGTTGATTGGCACGCTTATATATGTTTGATTGGTACTAGACCAGACATTTCATATGCAGTCATACGTCTTTCACAGTACATGTCAAATCCAACTGACCACCATTATAAATCAGCTAAATATATACTGAGATATTTGCTTGGAATGCAGTCCTATGCGATCAAGTATAATGGATCAAGTAATGCTGGTATTATTGGTTATTCGGATGCAGACTGGGCTGAGAATAAAGACGACAGACATTTGACAACAGGATATGTATTTCTTTTGGCTGAAGGAGCAATTTCCTGGACTTCTAAAAAGCAGAAAACTGTTGCTCTATCATCAATGGAATCAGAATACATGGCCTTGTGCGAAACTTCCAAGCAATGTTATTGGTTGCGCACCGTGCTCAAAGAATTGGATTTAAAACAGCAAGAGCCTACCATTCTATGCTGTGATAATCATGGTGCTATTTATTTCACCAAGAATCCAAAGATAGAGTCATGCTCAAAGCATATTGACATTCGATATCATTATGTTAGAGAGTTTGTCGAAAATAAGAATGCCAAACTATATGCTGTTCCAACTGAAGAACAGATTGCTGATATCATGACAAAGTCATTGGCATTTCAGAAGCAATCATACTTCAGTGGGAGATTAGGTCTAATTGATCTAAACACTCACTAATGTAACGGTTAAGTGGGAGTGTTAAAACTATATAATATAATATAATATGATATGTAGTTTCCCACGCCTTATTACAAGGACGCTTTAGGTAGCAGAGTTCCCACAGTCTTAGTATGGGAATTATGCAGCCGTATATGGAAACTCTAGTAGTAACCATCACATTAGCTGAGACGTACAGACATGGGTTGTAGTAGTACTATACATATATGTACGCCTGTGTTCTAGTAGCATAGGAAATGACATGGAAAGCACGTATGACTCCAGAGGATGCCTAAAGCATACATCTGAGGACAAGTACTAGCATGAGTCATTTACTCATTATGTACGCCTCTGGTACAAGTGCTGAACCTAGTCATACAATGAGTCATGCACTCATAGCATGAGTCATGCATGAGTCATGCACTTAGTAATACAGTAGAATAGCTGAAGTAGACATGTATAGTAGTTGCTTACATAAGTAGATACAGACATGTATATAAGCAGAGCTGCTGAAGCAGCAAGAATAATAAGACTCATCTTCAAAGCTTAACAGCCTCTACCCCGCGCACACATATTCCACTTTGTTACCAAACTATGTGCAGCATGCAGCATGCTACACATGAGCCAAGGCTGTATCCCCAGAATTGTTTGCTTGTGCCGTCAAACCACCCCAACCACTTCTGCTTGACTCAGTGTTGGCAAAAAAAAAACCTCAATTGCTGTTGCATCATCATCAGAACATACAAAACTACATATTTACTTGTTCATTACTATGAGAATACAGTGAGGATTGTGGCTGTGATGGGCAGCTGTGCAGAGGGCAGAGGACTGGTCCTACACTGCAGGGCATCTTGATGCATTGATTCATAACAACATCAGGGAACGGACATACTTGATGGGTGATAGATATTTGACTGTACATAGCCTGTGGCAACCATTGAGACATCCATGCAAACACTCCTCTAGACCAGATGTGTATGTGACAGGGGTTTCGGCATCTCGTTACCTTAGTTGTCGAGCATGGTGATAGCATGGCCAGGACAGTCACACCAGATGGGGTGCTGCTCCAATGATTACTTGAGTTTGCCTGTACTTAGCGGACAGAGTTTTGTCTTCATTTCTGCGGAGGGAACAGTGCTACGTAGAGTGATGCCGTGATGAGTTACGGATCGCTCAGGAGTGGATCAGACGAATGGTGAGTACTTTGGCACTCTCGGACAAGAGGTTGATGTGTCATGCATCATGCATCATGGGGCGATGTTGTCCTGCGATACAAACAACTTGTGAATTTGATTTTGCGTCCATACCTAGTATGAGGATACCACCGACATTCAGAGCCTTTCAACATACACAGCATAATTCATTGCTATCCACAGTCAGTGCAGGTCACAGGGCCCGCCGGGGCATAGTATCAAAATCTGGTGTCCATTGTCCAACAGCACAACAAAGTTCCTTAAAAAAGGAGGCAGTGAGCTCGATAGGACTTTTGGTGAAAGCATAAAAAGAGAAACTCACCTCTCTAGATTTACAATGAAGGCAAAGCCAGTGCAACTGCTGTCCATATACTACCCCACACTAAGCCAGCTATCAAAATCTCTGCCAACACCCTCTTGTGCGCTGCGCGTACCCGAGGGTCCACCACCGCCCTCTCCGGACCAAATATCCTCAATCTCACTGACACCTCGTTCAGGGACATTCCTGTGGACTCGAGAGGCAGAGTGGTGGGGAGTGGTGGGCGTATCGATTGCTCGCGGTTTTGGGAGGATCGAGGGACAGAGTCGAAATCAAGGGAATCAGCCGTCTTGTGTGCATAGGTCGGCGTGACTGTTCCGAAACTAGAGTAGGCCGGGTTATCCCGTCGGAATACCTTGCTAAAGCTAGATGTGAAGTCGCTTAGAAGCTCCTCGACATGCACATCGACACTCCTCGAAGGTGATTTGCGAACAGCGAGGCTTGACGGTGACTTTCCGGAGATCCTCACGTCTACTGGCTCCTCCTCCACAATTCCCTCTTCATCGGCAGAAACTCTCCTGAGCGTGTTGCGGATGTGTCGTCCGGCCAATGAAGGTAAAGACGGACTCGGGACCACCAGCTCCCAAGGCCGAAGCTGCACAGCTCCTCTGCCCCAAACTTGCGAGCAAAACCTAACCCCGTCGCAAATGAATATATATAATCAGTCCAGAGACCGTTCTCTCTCAGCATCCAGGTATCAACACTTACCTGCGATAGGCAGAACACATGCACCACCCGCTGAACGCGAAGCACGGTACAGATATTAACCTCCAGGCTCTCATGCGCACGCTCCGCCCCGGGTATCGAGACTCGATGTATATGCACACGACCACCACTGTCCACCCAAACAGAAAGGTCACCAACCCAACGATCCACCAGTACACGTTTTTGTCCCGGTTTGTGTTTGTCGCTGCTTGGGCGAGAAAATAGGGAAGAGAGCATGTACGCAACGTGTCGTAAACATGGTCGTAGACGGGTCGAAACACAGATGGGTGCGTCGAGTGTGATAGGTCGTAAAGCGTGGAGTTGAGGAGAGATGAGGATATGTTGAGTGTCAATAGCTCTGCAGATGCGTGATTGTTGTGCTTGGAGGGAGGTTCTAGGAAGGAGTCGGTAGGAGGGACGAGGAAAGTGTGCGCGATTGACGCGCATTCCCAGCGGAAAGGCTGTCGTGATAGGGTATCAGGCTGTGAGGGAGTGTCTGAAGGGAGAGTCTTGCGTAAGATGGAATCGAATGAAGGCCTCTGAGGGTCGATCGTGCCACTTCTGCTCGTAGGATTGATTCTTGATTTTTGGCTGGCGGCCAATAACAAGACCGTCGAGGCAGAGCCATTGCAAGGCGAGCTGCCGAGAAGATGAGAGGTGAGGTCGTTCGTTTGCCTACTATTGCCGTCCACGGCATTTTCAGCGGTTTCTGGCTGTGAAACTGGGGGACTGAGCTTCTGCAGATGCAGAGGCAGTGAGAAAAAGCGATCGCAGTAGGACTTGTACCACACGACAAAACGAAGGCATTCAACAGAATGTTGCTTGTAGAGGAGGAAAGACTCAAAGTCGGCTATTGAAATGGGGTTGCATGTTGCTCCGGAAAGTATATCGTCAATAGTCACTTTCGCCAGCGGTCCAGAGAGCTTGGGGTACATTGTAATCTCGGTCGCCTGGCGAGCGACAGACCGTCAAGATATATAGCAATAGAGCGCGAACAGCGCCCGGTGCGATGAGAAGATGCTCAGCGTCCACATGCAGGCCTTGCGACGGTCAAAATCTGCTAGATGATTGATACAGATGCATGAGATAACGCCGCAGGAGCAATGCTGAGTCCCGGATGTAGGAGTCGACGGCTTCTTCAGTGTAGCTGTGGCAGCAGAGCACAAGCGTCCCGATGCACAAGGTTGTGCACCTCTGCGTTTGAGCAAGGTTCTTCACTGTTCAGGAGACTCCTAGGGTAGTTGGCCATTGTACTGATATCAGCTGGTGATACACTACAAGATCATGATACTCACCGTGTTTGAACATAGTATCCGGTATTTTCTTTCCACGCACCACGTATCGCAGATGCTGCTAACAACCGAGGTCAGAACACCCATCGCCGTCGTTCAGTTACCGTCGTCGTCTTCCTGCCAATGTAGTTGCTGTAAGAGAGAGTAGATGAATTAAAGCGGAGTTTAATTCAGACAGAATGGAACTGTCCCCGAGTACAATCGTGCACCTGGCCAGGATGCTATGAAACGTCGTTATGCGCAAAGGCGTCCTGGAACTTAGAGATCTCAATACCCATCCCCATCACAGCAAACAAGACCCTCTCAAACGAGTGCTTGAACCTCGCTGCAGGGGAAAGCAACAGCTCAGTTCATATGCGCACCACCATCCCGACGTCGTTGCGAGACGCCAAAGCTCCCAAGCTCAAGGACTTGCGCATACTGTCTCTGGAATAAGAACAGCATCCAACTCATACGCTCCGGTCAATCTAATCTGCACTATTCGGATGATTTCGCCTGACTATCTCAGCGTTCACCTCTGGACTGGTGAGCACGTCCACCTCCAGTGTGTCCATCCACCCGCCCTGGTTGTCGCGGAAAAGAACAACCCTCGGCGAGTGTGCATCGCAAGGGAGTAGTACCCATCCTTCTGGTCGTGATTATGTATTGCTGTGCAGTGCTGGTCAACGCAGTGTACAATGTCGATGAGCGTGCGATGGGTCCCTCCTGCGTCCGTGCGCCACCGATGAAGCCTTCCTTGCAGACGCAAAGTTTGACACGCCAATGTTCCGCGTCGAGGGTACGCCCAGGTCTGGTGATGTCGATAACCCGGTACGCGTTGAGCAGTACCCCAGGCACCTCCCAAGGCCCAGCGAGACGCAATGGACTCCTGGATTAACACAAAACTCAGCCCACTCATACGAAGGGTTGAAAATGAACGCACCTGTGCAATCGTGTTCACAGACGGATCACAGAAGGCAAGCGATGACCCAACACAGAGCGTGCAAGCGGGGTCGGCTTGGCTGGTCAAGCACTCGGACCGGGTGCGACAGGGTCGATTTGGGTGTGGCCAAGCCACTCCATATGACGCTGAGATGGCAGCTCTAGCGAGGGGACTTCGCGAGGCCGTAAACACAGTACCAGACCACGTAACGGATATACACGTCTTTGCGGACAATTCTGCGGCGCTAGCAGCTGTCCTGGCTCCCGGGCGTGGGCCGTCCCAAATGCTGTCTGTGGCAGCGAGCAGCTCTGTCCGACCTTGGCTCGAACGGAGCGACCGACATCAAATACACCTCTGGTGGTGCCCGGGCCATCGGGGGGTATACTGGAACACGGTAGTTGACCGCGAGGCAGGCCTTGCAACGGCGGAACCTTGCAATGAAGTTTCGTTTGCATACACACGTCAGCAAATCACAGCACAAGCGTACCGAACATGGAGGGAGGATATGGGAGTGCCCAGATACCGTGGACACAACTCCCTGATCAACCGAGCCTCTCATTTTGAACGGTGCAAGCACACCTCTGCCAACTGGTTCCTTAAAGTGGCAGGGAACAGTACCACTCACCTTGCACGGTTGGTGCGCTTTGTTAGCGGCCATTTCCCTCACGGTGAGTTCCGCGAGCGGTTCAATCTGGAGGGCCAGCGTTCGTGCTGGTGCGGGAAGGCACAAATCGAGACCCGCGACCATGTCTGGTTCGACTGCGACCTGTGGATCAGGAAGCATAAGCCGCCGGACGTACAACGACATGGGGCCCAACAACAAAATGCGCTGGACCTGAGCCGGCGGTGCATGCTCACCAACTATGGCGCGCCACGTCACCCAAGCTGGAGGAGATCAACGAGTTCCTGCAACTCAACCCATGCGTGGCCACTTTCCAGTGGTTAGAGCTGGTGGAGCGAGGGCTCCAGGACCTAGAGGACGGTAATCCCAACTCACCGGCCATCTTCAGAATCCACCTCCACACGGCTATGAGGAAAAAGGCTTACGCCTACTGGCTGCAGCGAAACCCGTCCGGGTCGGTGACCGCCTTTAATAAGGACTACGCGATGACTGTGTTAGGGTGTCTAGTAGATCGCGATGTACTGGAGTATGATGTGCAAGTCCAGGTACTCACTGAATTCGGACTCGCGCCAACGCAGGCGCGGGTTCTCGCGCGACGCCGGGGCTCAGTAGTCTCGGAACCAGCCGTTTGCGATACCGGATTTGGGAAGCGGAGTTCCAAAAAGACAAACAAATCCGGCATGCAAACGTCTGGTGAACTCGGTCAGTGGAGGGTACCGCTCAGTTGCACGTGACGTAATCAGGTCGAGCGTCGAGGCCGAATGTAACGGACTGTGACCTACAGTGACATGGAGCGGAACTCATTGTAGCTCTCCATCCCTTCAATATTTTATTTTTTTAGCATTTCTGTAGGTAGATGGAATTTATAGCATTCGTTTTGTGTAAAGTTGGAGTGAGTAGCATAGAAACTCATTGAAGTGTTATTCCTTTACACTATAAACCCAAGGCGCTCATGCCACTGAACGCGTGACGCAGCCAGTCGCGTCGCGTTGCCGCTTATAAAGATGCGCTATGGAACGTGTGAGCTCTAAATTCATGCGGAAAATATGTACACTTACCGGCTCGTGGTCCTTCGTCTTCCTGCGCTTCTTCTGCAGGGGTGTGCACGAGAGAGAGTCCCTGATGTCCCAGTATGTAGGCATCATGGTCTTCATCCTCTCGATGTCGTCCTTGAGTCGGATGCCGAGGAGGTATTCCTCCGACATGTCCTCGGGGGGCGATTCGAGCTGCGGCGCGAACTCGCGCATCTCGCGGTTGAGTCATCCCTTGACGTTGTCGACGGCCCACTCGTTCATGGCGTTGAGGGTGCCTCGCGTCGTGACACCCCGTTCGTGTCCGCGAGGTGGTTTGTGCCAGTTCTTGAGTATCCCAGGAAGTTGCTCGCAGTGCATGAGCGCAGTGCGAGCGTATCTGATGTTGATTAGTTAAGCAGAAAGCATATACAACTTGTTACTCACCGGATAGTCGACTGCTCCGACACCATATGCCCCGGGATCTCCAAATTCCAGCTCAGGTAGTGTAGGAACGAGACGGTGTCCAGTCCTTGCGTCGCCATGTAGTCGATAACGGAAACGAGGCGACGGGAAATTGTTGCGTGGTCCAGATTTGCGAGCGACTGGAACGCGAGGTTTGTGCGTGCCATGCCACCGCGTCGATGAACTCGTGCTTGAATTTTGTCTGCTTCTGCATCCGTGATTCTCGTTGTCGTGTTGTTCGTTGTCGTCAGGATCAAGGTCGTAGATAGGGGGGAAAGGAAATCCGGGCGGCATGAAGGGCGAGGGAAAGATACACTTGAAGGACGAAACACGAGGTCGTGATGGATTTCATTAAGGGTCGCGTTATCTAATCTACACATGAAACGCGAATAAAGATAATCAGGCGCCCGCTGATGATCTCGAAAAGTCTTTGATTTCGAGCACGTGCGACTGAGCGGTACCCCACACTGACCGATTACACCAGACGTTCAGGAGCGCGGTTCATGTGTCTTTTTCGAACTCCGCGCTCCAAAGAAGGAAGGAGCATCGGCGACGTCCGCGCTCTCCCTTAACGTCTGGTTCGAGACTAGGGGCTCAGCTCGTAATAATGGTGTCGCTCACAGGGGGGATGACGAGGGCTAGATAACCCCCTCATCCACATTTCATCGAGCAACTACGGCTCCCATCGCTTGTTCCGTTCCTCCCGCTCTTTCCTTTTCTTTTCCTTTTCCCTTTCTCGTTCTTTCTTCAATATTATTAGGTGTACATGTACCAAAGTAGTACGCACTTTAAACCCACGGATTTAAAATAATAATAATAAAAAAAAAAAAAGAGCAGTACCCCATTCCGACAAAATAGTATTGCGTGTGCTGTTTGAAGGAGGCAATGGGAGCTGTGAGGTCGTGTTGGAGGTACAATCCGTGTTGGATGGCGTTCAGTGTACACTGGCCGCGATGGCTTGACGGCTGTTCTTCCGCTTGACTGCTGGTGCGTCTGTGCTCTCACTATCCCTACTTTCATTCTTGGGTGCGTTGAGGTGGCGACGAACAGTTGAGCGCGATTTCGATTCATGGCAAGGCGGATGGAGTGGAAGGAGATGTTCAGTTCTCGTAGTAAGTCTGCTCCTCACAGATGCCACCTATCGAGGATTCGGACGACGTCCTACACAGAGCCCAAGTCTTCAGCCTCGGTGGCTATCCCTCTCAACGGGTACTAATAATGATACTCAAGTGCTGTTTTCACGCGCCTCTCTGCCCCCAGCATGTCTCCCAGATAAGGTGGCATTCGAACCCTATCAATTCTGATTTGGTGCCAGGCGGGTACGTTGTGCTCATACCCTTTTCCTTTCATACGCCTGCACACTGACTTTGCATTGCTTTCCAAAACAAGCAAAGCCTGTGGCCTACACACGAGCGTAATCAACGGACTGGCAGCATTCATGTCTGTGGCGAACTCCAGCGACGCTAAAAGGCACCTTGCGTCGCCAATCGCTGCCTCGGACGTGATCAAGCTCCTGAGCTTGGAGAAGCACCCTGAGGGAGGTAGTCACAATCTGTTAGATCCTTCAGTATAAGAAACTTGCTGAGCCGCGTTTATCTAGGCTACTATGTGCAAACACACAAACAGAAAGAGCAGAATCCTTCGCCTTTTGCTGGTAAGGTCTGTCCTGTGTGCTCTTCTCGAACGAAGCTGACAAACACAGATGGCCAGATGCGGCCTCTTGCTACCACGATTTATTACTTCCTGACCGTAGACAATGGCATCGGCTTATTCCACATGAACAAGTCTGCTGTGCGTGCAACTTGCTCATAACATGTTATTGGACGGCTGATGTTAAGCTATACTTCTTAGACGATGCACGTCCACCACCAAGGTCGCGCAGAATACACATTGATTTATCCAGAGAAGCCGCCTAGGGTTGAGAAATTGGTACGTTTCGTGTACATTGGTTTTTGCTTCTTCACTGTGTTTCTCAATCCGTGGCATAGATTCTTGGCCCGAATATCGAGGTCGGTGAGAAACTGCAGCTTCTCGTTGGGACGAACGTATGGAAGAAATCAAAGTTGCTCGACGAAGATTTGGAACTCTCGAGTTAGCAATACGCTTTGCGTCTCCATACTGTGTCTATTGATTGACGGTTCGTTCATAGAGAACGACCCTTCGATGCGTGAACAGGTAGGATGCCTCATCTCGGAGGTTGTGTTCCCCGGATTTTCTTGGGAAGATCACAAGTATCTCGATAAAAAAGAACTACAGCTGCTTTGGGGAGGTGAGGAAGGCTGGCAAGAGTGGCTGCCGTTTGTGAAGGAGTAAAATTTGGGTATGCTATTCCGTCTTAGACGGCGAGCAGGAGGAGAGGTATGCTCCAGCTCGTCGTCTCTGTCTCTCTCTGTCTTGATACCTGACGGCTGACTTGCTCTCCCGACAGCCCATACAGGGGCGGGAACAACGGGCCGGCCACTGCGCGTCTCTAATTCGTACTGACTTGCCATTTATGAAACAATCCCATGTCGTTCACTCGGAAATCCTCCAATTTTATCAATTACAACAGTTTGCTCTTTCCCCATCGTCGAGCTCGTCCACATTGAGTTCTTTCAGCTTGACTCAAGCTACAAGTGAGTGCCCCAATACTGTCTGACACACTGACGGCGCCTCCTAACTCGTTGGCTTTTGCACGCAGATCACATTGCTTTGGTCTCGACGGAAGAATTTTTGGTAGGTTTCTTCCACAAGGCAAAACTATTTTCTTGGATGAAACGGGTCGCCGTTTCTCTGCGCGGCGATGTTAGGAGCAAAAAGTATTTCATCCGGCTATGAAACTCAGGAATGTAGTTTCTAGGGACCAGGTCCCTATAGTTTTCTCTTGGCGTTGATGATTCTCCGGCCATGCGCGTCTCTTGAAGTGCCCGACGCCGGGCTCGGTAATCTAGCTCTCTGTGTTCCGTGCGTGAAAATACGGTGCCCCTCTCCGCCGATGCTCCTACACCTGACCTCTCAGATAGAAACACTCTAGAAGAGTCTGAGGATTGTGGGGTATGTTCTTATTTCCGTTTGCTTTGCATGGAGGCTCAGTTTTTTTTAATCGGCTTCAGCTTCACACCCTCAAAAGTCTAGAGTCTAGACTCGTGGTGGTCATCATAAAATGAAGAGCCCCCGTTTCGAATATGAAATCGCACTCACGTTTTCAATAGGCATGTGGGACCGTTGGCGCAAGGTGAATGGAGAGTGCTCCTTTCTGACAATGTGGCTGACAAATCACCCCAGAGATTTGCAGTCGATGTCGTGGTCGAAGGTGGTAAATGTAAGCCGTCTCCTTGGCCATGATAGAGTAGTGATAGCGGTGGTTATAGACTTGCCGCAAGACCGAGATGTCGTACCTTGATGCTTTGATGCCCACGGGAGACTTTGAAACCCGAAGGCTTGCACAAGTGGAACGACGACAGCTTGATCAGGTACGGTGTGCGTGTCTAGAGCTGCATCTGCATGGCTCACATCGAACCGTTCCCTCAGACAGTCCACTCGACGACAAAATGAAATCCGGTTTTACTCGGGAATCGACTTAATGGGCGGCTGTGCCTCGGTGTTTTACCATCTTTCAAAGTAAGCACATTAGTATTCCACGGAGGCAAACTGCATTATTGTACGACCGTTCACGCCCAAAGAGCTCTGCAAGATTAGATGTAGGAGCATGAAGATCTCGGTCGGCAGGCTCCCTTTTCAAGGTCTACTTCGCGGAGCTCACAATAACATGATAGCCAGGCTCATTCACGTTTCCCAAATCGCTTTCCTTACCGTCATGGTACGCTCCATTTTCAAGGCACCTTTTTGTGTTGGATTTTCCGAAGACGAGTGCCCTTTTTACGAACATTTGCCTCCGATCATCCCCTCTCGAGGGTCTAGTATCGTCATAGGTGCACATACCTTCATGCAAAAACGCTATCCTCACAGCTCAAGCTTTGGTACCTGTGAGTGTAGACGCACAGAGTCGTATAAAATCGGCATGCAACCGTTGTATGGGTCGTTACGGTTCTTGTATCTTTCACCCTACTACACCCCGGCACCTTTTCTGCCCAGCCGCTCCCTAAACTCACGGTCTTCTCTCTTCACCACCTGTCCTTCTTTACATCCACTCGTCTTTATCACCCCCCTAGAGCATTCATTGACTTGCAATGTTCTTTGCCAAAGCCATCGTCATCGCCTCTATGGCTGCCTCTACCCTCGCGGTTGCTGTTCCCGGAACACACTCAGGTGACGGTAAGTATTCCCCGTGCCATTCAGGGAAATTGTCGGTGGCTGATCTGTGGTGTTGTATTTCAGGTACTTTCTACGAGACTGGCTTGACTGCTTGCGGTGTTGTCAACACTGATGATCAATACATTGTCGCCGTTTCCCAATATCTTTACGACTCCTTCCCGTAAGTGTACATGAAGCAAATCACAATGAGATGAGCCAATTTGACAGTGCTCACTTTTTAGTGGCTACGTGGGAGGCAACCCCAATGCAAACCCCATTTGTGGCAAGAGTCTGACTGCCCACTGTATGTCACAATCTCTTTGATACTTGGCATTTCGTTGCTAATCAGTTACCACGAATGCAGACGAAGGCAGGGCGGTCACGGTCACGGTCACTGACCGCTGCACTGGCTGCGCAGAGTTTGACCTTGACTTTTCGATGGCTGCCTTCCAGCAGCTCGCCTCGTTGGACGTCGGACGTCTCCAGGGCGTCACATGGAGCTTCAACAACTGAACATCCGTCGCCCTGTGTCCATCATCACCATCGCTGTATCATCAACTCCCAACTTCCTGTGTATCCTTGGTTCCTATTTATTCCACCCTAGAACATGCACTCGACAAATCTCGAACGCTTGGTCGTTTTCCCCTATGGCGGATTCCTGCTTGCAGGAACAATGCCCGAGGGCTAGGAGATTTGTTGGAGTAATAGCGTTACATTTTCCATCTACTATAGCTTTTTGTCCGTATGTGTACGGTTTTGTAGCAATAGGTGTTCGCATACTTTGGTTATTGAGCTCACGCATGTATCTTGTAGTTATATTTGTTACCTTCTGTGTTATGAAATGTTCGCCTGGCAATTTGCTTGCGGAATCCAGGATTGCAGATTTTACGCAATACAACACGGGGGTAAACCATATTGGGGGAATATCTCACGTTATTAACTCAAGTAACCCAGTTATATACGTTTGATACCCGGTTATTAACTCAGAGCAGTAAAATCAAATTTATATAGGTTTATACTCTACATCGTCCAGTCAGACTCCTGCAGCTTACGAGGCGGGCCCGTTAAAACGACTAGTTGAGATTGTTTAGGTGTTACTAGAGGTATATCGGAGAACAAATCCCGGAGTGTGTGCAGTTGAAGGTTAGCCACGTCGCTCACAACAAATCTTCCTCTCGGTTTGTTGTTGTACTTTTGTCTTGTCTGTCTACTAGTGTTCGACTATAATACTTAGACGCTCAACGTACTAGCGCCGTAGTTACCGTATTTAAGACTTACTCTGATCAATGCAACGGCACGCACTTTTGATCCCCAACTCCCACTGTGTGATCCCTCTCAGTCTTACTCTCTCAATACTCTTCTCTACTTTCATAGCCTTCTAACAGGTTATGAGCCCCGGATAAGCTCACTACCTTACTCATATTACTCTCTGCACTCACTTTCCACCAGTTGATGAGCTCTGATCCCGCTGATCAGTCTCAACCTTGTCGTTCTACGCGTGAACGAAAACAAACCGACTCCCTTCGAGGCACTATCCCTCGTACCACACGCAGGAGACGTACACCTGTCTTCACTCCTACTCCAACTCCTCCTCCTGCTCCTACTCCTACTCCTCCTCAACAACATACAATGTCTTCCGCTTCTCGCGCTGATACCCCAGGTCCTGCACCTTCTGCTGCACCTTCTGACCACGCCCCAAACGTCCCTACTACCTCTGCCGTCGTCGACCATCCAACTGCCCGAATCACAGCATCACGTCGAGTATCAGCACCCCCCTCAGATCGCCGTCGCACTCCATTCAACACACTCCGCGACAACTTCGCCCTTCGTCACCCCACTAAGCCATTGTTAGACGATAGTGACGATCCTATGGACGACGACAAGGCGCACAAAAGGCGAAGGGGCAAACTGCCCAGAGCCCATCGTGCGCCGTCCCCCTCGCCATCTGGCCCTACTGACTCCGTGTGAGCGGTGTTGTCCCTCCTTTCCGTGCCTCCAAAGCACGATGTGGAGTATACTATGTCGCTTAGCGACGTCAACAAAGCCTTCGCAGACGTTGGCAAACTCACAGGTCCCGATACCTGGCCGATGTGGAGATTCCGCGTTGATACTGCAATGTCGACCATTGTCGACTTCTACAGCTACAGGGGTGGTCTAGCTATCCCTCAAGAGGTCCAACGGGCCGTCTTCAATGTTCTGGCTGGACACATCGCAGACTCTGTGATGGCAAACTATCTCAACGAGATCGCACCCCACAGACTCATGGAGAAACTCTCCGAACATTTCGAGCCGACTTCTACTATGTCAGACGCGAACAAAATTTTCCAACTCTTCTCCCTCCGCCGTCCTGTCCACGAAATGGACAAACTACTCGATGACATGCACAATCTTTACTCAAAGATTCTTTCCAAGGGGATTGAATTCCCTCAACACATTTTCTACTCCGCCCTCGTCGGCATCATTCCCCCCACCTATGCGCATACTCGCTGACACACTGAGTCACGCTTCAAACTAAGAACAATCTTAAAGACAACACAACCAACCACGAAGTGGCAATAGAAGTGTAAAGGTGTGGAAGCGCGGAAGTGTTAAAGTAATGCGAGGTGGTCCAAGAGTCCTAGTTTTACCTGTGCTAAAAGAGCGACAAGGTTTTTGATAAAGTGTATGCGCAGGGAGCTAGACGGGCAACTACCACGTGTATCGCGGGTAAAAGGGCAAGTTGGCGCGGTGAAAGCAAAAGAGTTATAGCGCGGCTCAAAGAGAATGCGCGGGAGATGTCGCGACTTGTAGGAAAACGGCGCGCGGAGAGACGCAGAAGATAAACACAGGCGCAATATGAATCTCGAACACAAAACGCGGTCGCTGGTGAAGATGAGGTAGTCGCTGTAAAACGCGGGCGCAGTGAAAGTGAACGCAGTAAGCTCGACGCAGTGAAGGTGAAACGCAACGCAGTAACGCAGTAAAATAACGCAGTTAAAAAGTGAACACAGTATAACGAAGCCGAAAGGAAACGTAAGAGTAAGATAAACTAATGGCGCGCAAGTCGCAGCGGAAGGCTATGTGAGATTGCAGTCAATTGGACTCGACAGACTGCGCGCGGGGGCGGTAGTGTAGAACAACACCTCCCGAGCGGCGATGCGTATTGCAGGCGAATGCGTGGCCAACGACGACGTTGGTGGAGCTGGTAAGATTGAACTGCTCTCGTTCGCACTCGTGGTCCTTGCCTTCAAAGTCTGGGGACAGCCAACAATCTGGGTGCGGCGCGCGCGGGCGATCACAGTCGAGCGGGACAAAAGGTCCTGAACGTAGGGGAATTGGGTGATTGCTCTGAGTGTCGCAGTAAGAGCAGTTATCAAGCGAGTCCGCGACGGAGGCGGCAGACGACGCTGGCGAGGGTGATTTAGGAGTAGATCTCTCAGAGGAGACCGTAGGCACTGCTGAGGGTTCTGGCGGCGGCGTGGGCGCGGGGATGATGGGGTAACAGCGTAGAACCTCGCGCGTGCGCGGGCGGTAAGGGCAGCGACCGTCGGGTAGGTGGAGAACAGTGGGACAGTAACGGCAGACTCGAGGCGGGTTGTCGTTGGTGGACGCAGCGGACATAAACGTGGAAGAAGTCGCAGTGAGACAATGCAGAAGAAGCTACAGCTATGGGCGCGAAGAGACTCCCTCGACGCGAGCGCAAAGTGTAAAGTGAACTCTGGAAACTGGGGTGGGGATTGATTTTCTTCTACGCAGTACAAGCAACAGCTTTTTATATCCCCTAAAGACCCTCTCCTAAACCTTTCCTTCTATGTCCTAAACCCAAACGCGAGAGCGAGTGCCCGTGACGCTGGGAAAGTGGAGGGACTTGCCGCTCAGGATGACGCGGGCCACGCAAATGGCAGGCTGCTGCTGGGTCTCCGCGCCTAGCCGATTTCCGGGCGTATCATCGCGCTAGCTACAAGGCTGGTGTGTGTTCCCGTACTCCTGCGGGCGAGAAGTACGACTACAACCCCATCTCACTGAGTGTCGAGCTTCTCCGTGACTTCCATAGCTGGCGACTCGCTCATCCACTTGACCGCTCTCGGCCTAAGGGTTCGTCAACCCTCGTTCCTCGCGATAGGCCCGCTGGTGGTTCATCCGCCGCGTCGCCAGCAGTCGACAAACGTGTCGAACGTCCGGCGAAAGCCACTTCCTCCGCTCGTGCGGCCGCCGCTCCTTACTCTAAGGAGAAGTCCGTCCGTGACACTTCGAAGATGAAGTGTTACAACTGTAACGAGACAGGCCACACGACGCCTACTTGCCCTTCGCCCTGGACAGAGAAGTCCAAGGAAGCGATGAAGAGGAAGGGAATTACCTGGAAGTCCGTCGCTGCTGGTGCCAAGGGCAAAGCTGCCACTGCCGCCGCTGTCGTCACTACTCCCGCTGTTGCTGGTCCGTTGACAACTACTCCTCGTCGCAACCAGAGTGCGTGGGTGTCGGCTCTCTCTGAGTCCGACGTCACTATGCACGTAAGTACTTCGCTTACTACTACTTTTCCTACTCTACTTCCGCTGTATGCGACTTCATCAACAGACGAGTCGATACATATTCTTGATACTGGCGCGACTATACACTGTACGCCGTATCGAGACTTACTTTTCAATGTCCACTCCGTACCAACTATCGTACTGACTGTTGCCAACTCAGAACAGCTAGTTTTGAAACTCGCTGGTGACATGGTACTCGAGGTGGAACAGGAAAGTGGTAAGCTTACTGAACTCTTGCTAAAGAACGTCTACTTCAACTCAACTCTACCTTTTACTTTAATCAGCGTTGGAAAACTGGACTCTGATTATTGTTTTACTTTCTATTACAATCTTTGTACTATATACGACTCAAACTCGACTTGTGTGGCTGTAGTTAGAAAATCAAATGATTTATACACGCTATCATCAACTCGAGTGACTTCTTTAGCAAGCGTGCATAGAACTGGCATTACTCTACTTGAACTACATAAAAAACTCGGTCATCTCAGTTACTTCATGATCAAGAAACTACTTCAAACTTCGTCAATTATTACTGATCATATAACTGACCATACTGAAACTCCGTGCGAGGATTGTTTACTTAACAATATCCATCGCAATACCGTACCTAAACTCCGTTCTTCATCGTTAGCTGAAGCTTTCGGAGATCACTTGCATATCGACATCTTTGGGCCTCTACCCACAGCGTCGATTACTGGTAAACATAAATACTGGTTGACTATTGTCGACGATGCTACTAGATGGTTAGTACTTGCACCACTAGTTACTAGAGATGACGCCTATACTCAATGGGTCATTTTCTCTACTGAACTTTTGACGCAATATGGTATTCGTGTCATGATACTTCAAGCCGATAACGACGGTGTCTTTACCAGTAAAGCTATGACTGCTTACTTGAAAACTCAAGGAACTATACTACGTCTTACTGTACATGATACTCCTCAGCAAAACGGTGTTGCTGAGCGTGTACATCAAACTATTATGAACTTGATTCGAGTAAACCTGCATACTGCATCTTTACCAAATCGACTATGGTGGTACGCTGCATTATACGCGATGTATGTGTACAATCGTTCTCCTCGTACTATACTTAACTACAAAACTCCTTACTTTAAGCGATATGGCACAGATGCTAACCTTGATGGACTTCAAGTCTTCGGTCAGCCGTGCATCGTATACGATGAATATTGCACAAATAAACTAGCATCTAAGGGTAAAAGGGGAGTCTGGATAGGCTTCGCTGAACACTCTAAAGGTCACTACGTTTACTTCGGACAACGTGTCGGAGTTGAACGTAACTTGCAATTTGTTGACTCTACGATACAAATTGAAGGGGAGAAAGAACCAAATGTCGAAAAACTTACTACTGAAAAACAACTTGAACTTGAGGACAACCCTCACATAGAACCAATGGAAATCGACGAGCCTGACCCTACTGGTCCAAGGCGTTCCAACAGAACTCCTCAACTATCGCGTAAAGCTCGGAGCCGTAGGCACAGGTCTTATGCATCATACTAGGTATATGACCAGAGAGTACGATGCATCACTTTGGCTGTAGACAAATAAGTGCTAAAAATGCGGAATATATTTATGCTGACCAAACAACTACTTTCTATAATAGGTAGGGCTGATCAAATCTGACCTAATTGGGTAGGTGAAATAAGCTCTCAAATATTAAAAGCTGAAAAAGCGGCCACATTAATAAAATGATAGTTCCTGGCTGCCTAAAGAGGTAGTGTAGCTGTGAAACCACCATCAAATGTGCCTGGGAGGTCTTTCCGCTCACCAGGGCGCTTAGGCGCTTAATTTCCTTTTTGGGTCGTAGCCACAGAATGTACAGGGGGTGGGAATTGCTGCATTCCTCTGGTGAATAAAACGTTACTATATACGGAAAGACTCTAAATGAGCTCATGATGATGAATCTGTAGGCAGAATCGTAAGGTGATGCTTAGAAATAGTGAAAAAGCGAAAATTGTGTTCTGGCCAATTTTCCCAGGGTATAATCAGCCTGCAGTAAATGCTACAGATGGGCTGTCCCTTAGATAACTTAGGATAGTCATCCAGTATGTGCTAGGCATGCTCAGAATTAATTTGGGGATGTTTGAAGCAGCTGAAAATGCGGCCACTTGCTATGAATGGCCACACTTTGATGGATGAATATTAAATCACTGCACACATTTAAAATTATTCTGTGGCATGGGAATTAATGCTATACGTCATAGTAATGATATGCAAAAGGATATATGGCAATAGCCACTCTGTGTGTGTCACAATATGCATGTTCTCCTCCTTCCTTCCCAAAACACCAAAAAGCGCCCTCCCTTGGCCCAACCACTTGCAGTATCACCAAGATACTATCATACACCTATAGACATATACATGAAGGTATATCATGCAAACCTCTAGCCATCCCCCACCATTACTCATGCTGATATAGGCCTAAACCTCTCAAAAAAGCGAAAACATATACATTGCAGTCAGACCAAGTGCCTTGCTGAACTGTAAGGCTCTGACCTTCTATTTCGCTTTTTTAGAAGGTTTAGGCCTATATCAGCATGAGTAATGGTGGGGGATGGCTAGAGGTTTGCATGATATACCTTCATGTATATGTCTATAGGTGTATGATAGTATCTTGGTGATACTGTAAGTGGTTGGGCCAAGGGATGTTATTCAAGTGCTGGTACAGCGTGGTAGAGTCTCTGAATTGATAGTGCGAATACAAATACAACGGTACACATACCTGGTACAGCGTGGTAGAGTCTAAAGCACGCTGTACCAAGTATTTGATCCTTTGAGTCCACTAGCGCTCACGCGCTCACAAGTGCTTCCCCGCCCTATTTCCTATTCCGTCTCATCGGGCGGGTCACCGTTTGACACCCCCCCTTGACCCGCGTCAAGTCCTAACAATCTCATCGCTCGTCCATGTAAAATGCGCGGGAGTGCTTTCGTAAATATATCCGCTGTATTCTCCTTTCCTGGGACCCTGTGCACATCAACCAACCGTTTGTTGACGCAATCTCGAATGAAATGGATTCGTATATCGATGTGTTTCATACGCGTGTGACCGTGTGGATCGTGTGTGCAGGCCACAGTGCCGTTGTTGTCGCAGAAGAGTGAAGTGGCCTGTTGTTGTGGATATCCGAGTTCATCGAGCAGCTGCCTGATAAACATAATCTGGCAGGCTGCGTGCGTACATGCGAGGTACTCTGCTTCACACAAAGATAGGGCAACGACGGCTTGTTGTTTTGAACTCCAAGAGATCGGCGAGTTTCCCATCAGCATGATATAACCGCTGATTGACTTTCTGTGTTCGCCTGAACCCCAGTCCAAATCTGTGAAGGCGCAGAAGATTGGGTAAGGGTGATCCAGATGACCTAGGACTATGCCCGTCAATCTTGTTCCCTGCAAGTACCGGAGAAGGTGTTTCGCGGCTGCCCAGTGCTTTTCGCCGTAGTTCGACATGAACCTTGCAAGTTCGCGGACAGCAAAAGCTATGTCCAGACAACAAGTGGTAGCCAGATACATCACCTTTCCGACTACCGCGCAGTAAGGGAATCCCTTTGCTCTCTCGCGTTCGTCCTCGGTTTTGGGACAGTCCTCGGAGGAAAGTGTAGCGTGAGGAGGTAAGGGAGTTAGCACAGCATTACAGTGCTCCATGCCAAAAGTGCGTAATATGGACTCAATATACGAGTCTTGAGAGAGAACTAGTGTGTGTCGGTTTCGTGTTTGTGTGACCTTGCAACCTAGTAACCACTCAACGTCTCCGTTATCGGTGATCTCGAAACACGAGTTGAGTTGTTTTGTGACGAGGTCGGATTCTGCCTTGGAAGTGGAAGCGAGTAGTATATCGTCCACGCTGGTAGCGGACATGGATCTTTGGTCTTTGTCAACACGTACGTGTACGCTCCAATCGGACTGACACCTCTTGAATCCCAGAGACGTGTACTTCTTGTTAAATTCCAGATACCATGTCCGGCCGGCCTGCTTAAGTCCATATAGTCCCTTGTGTAAACGCCAGTAGCCGGACCCCGCAATCTCTGGACGTCGCATGTAGATCTCCTCGGTGAGTGGTCCATTGAGAAAAGCAGTTTTGATGTTGATATGTCGCAGTTCTAAATTCTGAAACGCTGCTAAGGCGAGTATGATTCGAATGGAGTCCCACCTTGCGACGGGAGCGAATGTGTACGTGAAGTCCTGGCCTGGAATCTGAGTGTATCCCTTGGCAACTAGACGGGCCTTGAATCGCGAGATGTGTCCGTTCAAGTTGCGTTTGATGTGAAGGACCCACTTGCAGTCGACGGCCTTGCGTCCAGGAGGGATCGAGTCGATTTCCTCGTATACGCCTTTTGCCTTCAGTGCTTCAAGTTCCTCGTAGATCGCAGCTAGCCATTCTGTCCAGTAGTTGCTCCTCTGCACCTCCTTGATGGACTTTGGATCGGTGGCGCCGTGGTCGTCAATTGGATTTGAAACCCCAAGGCATAAGGAATCATACTTGGCGTCAGCATTCAAGAGAGTCGGTACAAGCTCTTCGACAGGTGATGTGTGTATGTCGAAAAAGAGTTCCTCCCCGCAAACGAGAACGGCATGTATCAGCGCGTTCTGCGCGTCCAACCCCCCCCTCGTTCGAGGTGGTGTGATCGAAATCCAGGTACCTGTTTGGTAATACAGGTACCCTTCGTTCACGTCGTTGCGCGAGCGGTTGATTATGCGGGTCCTCGTGTCTGTGTACACGATTTAGATGTGTTTCACATCATTGTCCAAGCGACTCACATAGTGACCATGTCGCTTTCCCGCTCGATACGAGCGTCCGGCTGCGTAGCAGCATACCTAATTTCGAGATAGAAATTAAGTCCCCACGCACTTTGTGCATGTCCAAGTCACTCACCGATTGGTGTCATGACTTTCTGACCCACGAGGGGTATACTCCGAAGAGCCAGGTACAGGAGAGTATAATGGGTTGTCAAGGAACCGATCATCGACATCAGTGATGAGATCGGTCCATAGAGGTGAACGTTGTATGGGTAATGGCGTGGTTGTCGGAATGTTGTCGTGGAATGTGACGTCACGCCGTACTCGCACAGCATGAGCATGAGGAAACCAGATAAGATAACCGTTAGCGTCGGGTGCGTATCCAAGAAAACGGCCAGGTTCACCACGAGGTTGAAATTTAGGTAAGTCGTCCGAGTTTGTGCGACAAGCCGTGACATGAGTGCCAAAGATGTGAAGATATGATAGATCTGGTAAATGCTTGAATACGAAAAAGAAGGGAGTGGTGAAAGGTGGAAGGGCAGCGTGTGGTACTCGGCACTTGAGATGAACGGTGCATAGGACGGCGAATGGCCAGAACCAATCTGACAGCTTTGCGTCCACTAACATTGCCCGAGCCATAGATGCAATAGTGAGATTTGCACGTTCTGCGACGCCGTTCTGTGGGGACGCGTCAGGCACGATCTTCTCATAGATAATTCCGAGTTGCTCGCAATAGGCATGAAATGCGCCCTCGACATATTCAGGGGCGTTATCGACTCGTATGATGGCAATTTTGAGATTCAGCAGACGTTCAAAAGCAGCTTGAAATTGTTTGAAACGAGCCAAGGCCTCGGATTTGTGTTTCAATAGGCTGACATAGATCCATCGAGAAAAACAGTCGATAAAAAGAATGAAGAATTTGAAACCGCCGTAACAGTTTGGTAACGGGCCGCAGATGTCGGTATGAATTCGATAGAGAAGACGGTCGGCTCTGAGATCTGACTTGGCAGGAAATGGAAGGCGTTTAATATTTGCACGAGCGCAGATTTGGCACGTCTGATGTGCCGAGGAGTCTATGGGTATTCCTTCAACTGCGCGATGAAGCCCTTTTACGCCTATGTGGCCTAGAAGGCGGTGTAAAAATACCGTCCTTGTTCATTCAAAGAGGACGCAATCGTATTGACGCGAGTATCGGAGATGCGGTCCGCTAGACTGAGCGAGTGATTTTGAGTAAAGTTGTTCTCGGTCATAGTCGCGCGTATTGGCGTCATGTGGAGTATGTAGAGATTGTTCGGCAATAACTTTCCATCGACAATTCCTTTCCCATTGAGAGTGAGTTGCACCGTTCCTTTTCCCGAATGGCACTCAATTCCTCGCCTCTCTAGACACCCTTGCGAGACGAGATTGAGACGTGCTGATGGAACATGTAGCACGTTTGATAATCTCAATGACGTGCTGACTCCGTCGTGTGTAGCATTGAAATAGATATCTCCAATCCCAATCGCTGATGTCGCGTGCGAACTCCCGAAACCTTTAACTTGGATGGGCGTGATTGGTTTGTAATTGGTGAAGAACGTTCAGTCGGCAAAGATGTGGCGATTTGCACCCGAGTCGTGATAACATTCGGCGTTCGTGATTTGACCTTCGAATGCAGCCCTGTTACAGGTGACGTGGTTGATCGGATCAGTGTATGTGTTGAGAGAAAAGAATTGACCGTGCAACAAGGCGGCAATAACGGTATCGTCGGGCTGAGCCGAGGGATGATCCGTACGTGAGTCACTCGACGCGACATTGGCGATATTGGCTGATGATGGTAACGCATGATGATTGAGCTGTCTTTGACCTGTAGGAGGTGCCGATGCAGCTCTCTGAGAAGGATGTAAATGGATATCGCAGGGTCCTTTCCACCAGTACGGATACTGGCCACATTTTCCTCCGCCGTAAGCGAAACAATCTTGAATGAGATGCCCAATGGGCCGCGAACAATCAGGGTTGATGCATCGAATCTGATTCTTCTCACTGTGCGAATGTTTAGCGTGTTTCGTGGGAGGAGCCGACGTAGCGGTAATGATGGGAGCGGTGCTTGCAGCGCGTTTCTTCTGAATAGAATTTACGCCACTGATTTGCGCGATGTACTCGGGTCCCTGTAAACCTTGCGCCCAGTCCTCTTCCTTGATGAGTTGAATGACAGCTGAAGACGACAGAGGTTTTCCTTCTTTGTCAGCAATGACTAATTTCTCTCTGAGCGTTCGAGTGAATGCCCTCCACGAATCATCCAGCGGTAAGAGATTCGCGAGTGTCTTCGCGAAGAATACGTCGGGCATGCAATCCTTATCTTGATTGATGAGGTCGATATACATGTTGTGGATCTTCTCCGTCCACTTGGATACGATCAGAGTGCTGGAACATTTGTATCCCATGATTGCCTGATGGAGTGCTGCCGCCCTGAGACTATTAACCGGCATATATTCGTCATGTAGAGCGTTCCATGCATCCTTGGCAGTTTTACAGCTAGAAATGATGGGAATCTTGTGTGTCGGTATCGCACGAACGAGTAAAGATAGGACAGATTTGTTTTTCTTCATCCACATGCTTGCTCTTCTTTCCGCTTCTTCAACTTCCAAACTGTTCCCCGCGAGAAGTCTAGTCGAGTTCCTGAGTGTCGGAACAATGGGTGGCTTAGATTCATCAGATTCTTTGTCGATGTATTTCCACAAGTCAAGATCTTCGAGAATGATCTCGGACTGCATGGCCCATTGTACGTAGTCGTTTGTTTCTCCATCATCATGGAGTTTCTCGAGTTTAGCTTTATGATCCTTCGACTTGGAATTCTCTGAGTCTGACATGTTGACAAGATAGGGGTTGAATTCGAGTAGATGGGTTTGATACAATGGATGTGCAACTACAGGGAGCCGGGGCTCATAACCTGTTATTCAAGTGCTGGTACAGCGTGGTAGAGTCTCTGAATTGATAGTGCGAATACAAATACAACGGTACACATACCTGGTACAGCGTGGTAGAGTCTAAAGCACGCTGTACCAAGTATTCGATCCTTTGAGTCCACTAGCGCTCACGCGCTCACAAGTGCTTCCCCGCCCTATTTCCTATTCCGTCTCATCGGGCGGGTCACCGTTTGACAGTAATGGTGGGGGATGGCTAGAGGTTTGCATGATATACCTTCATGTATATGTCTATAGGTGTATGATAGTATCTTGGTGATACTGCAAGTGGTTGGGCCAAGGGAGGGCGCTTTTTGGTGTTTTGGGAGGGAAGGAGGAGAACATGCATATTGTGACACACACAGAGTGGCTATTGCCATATATCCTTTTGCATATCATTACTATGACGTATAGCATTAATTCCCATGCCACAGAATAATTTTAAATGTGTGCAGTGATTTAATATTCATCCATCAAAGTGTGGCCATTCATAGCAAGTGGCCGCATTTTCAGCTGCTTCAAACATCCCCAAATTAATTCTGAGCATGCCTAGCACATACTGGATGACTATCCTAAGTTATCTAAGGGACAGCCCATCTGTAGCATTTACTGCAGGCTGATTATACCCTGGGAAAATTGGCCAGAACACAATTTTCGCTTTTTCACTATTTCTAAGCATCACCTTACGATTCTGCCTACAGATTCATCATCATGAGCTCATTTAGAGTCTTTCCGTATATAGTAACGTTTTATTCACCAGAGGAATGCAGCAATTCCCACCCCCTGTACATTCTGTGGCTACGACCCAAAAAGGAAATTAAGCGCCTAAGCGCCCTGGTGAGCGGAAAGACCTCCCAGGCACATTTGATGGTGGTTTCACAGCTACACTACCTCTTTAGGCAGCCAGGAACTATCATTTTATCAATGTGGCCGCTTTTTCAGCTTTTAATATTTGAGAGCTTATTTCACCTACCCAATTAGGTCAGAATTGATGGGCCCACCCATTATAGATAGCAGCTGGTTAGTAAGTATAAATATATTCCGCTTTTTTCACCACCTAACAGATTATAGCCAAACTAATGCATCCACCTGTGTGGGTTTTGC
Organism: Cytidiella melzeri; assembly: GCA_022592445.1. Classification (NCBI taxonomy): domain Eukaryota; kingdom Fungi; phylum Basidiomycota; class Agaricomycetes; order Polyporales; family Irpicaceae; genus Cytidiella; species Cytidiella melzeri. The sequence continues at coordinate 51,775 of JABYQR010000213.1, read as the reverse complement.
CATGGTATAATGCATCAGACTTGTGCCATAGGGTGAAGCTTGTGGTCTAAACTACGACGAAGTAGACACTAACATTGCTTTCTACTTAGCTGAGTTTAACGCTTACTATGCTGAGGACGTCGGTGACCCTGTCACTTTCAAAGATGTACTTAATCACCCTCTTAAAGACGATTGGTTTAAGTCTATGAAACTTGAGGTTGATACACTAGAACAACTTGGCACTTGGGAATACTGTATCCCGCCGTCAAATGCCAACATTACTGGTTCTCGCTTCGTCTACAAGACCAAGTACAAACATGGCAAAGTTACTAAACTCAAGTCAAGACTTGTTGCGCAAGGATACTCTCAGCGCGATGGTATTGATTACTATGCAAACAACTTGTTCGCTCCAGTCGCACGCATGAGTTCTATGCGACTCATACTTACACTTGCGGCTTCACTACACTTCGAGATTAACCAACTCGATGTTAAGTCTGCTTACTTATACGGTAAGATTAACGATGATGAAGATCTTTATCTTCGTCCGCCGCCTGGCGACTTACTGCCCAACTTGCCTAAGGGCTGGGTACTTATACGCAAAACTATCTATGGCCTTAAACAAGCCGGACGTCGCTGGTACAAGGTACTATGCGATATACTTTTCCAACTTGGACTCAAGCGTTCAGACTACGATAACGCTGTCTTCTACCTTTACAGGGGAGACAAACTAATACTTATACTCGCTGTTCATGTCAACGATATTACTCTCTGTACTATCACTTCTGTTGTCGCTGAACAATTTGAGATAGCACTTAGACAACATGTTGAAGTAACAAACGGTGGTACTATCCACTGGATGCTTGGCATGGAGATCGATTACGACAAAGCCTCTGGTGTTATCAAGCTTCGTCAACGTGATTATATCCAAACTATACTTAAACGAAACAACTTTGACCACAATCATACACGCCGTACGCCTATGATACACGAGCACAACTTAGCCCCCCGTGACTAGAAAGAACCTCGTCAGGACGCTGACGCTATTAAACAATACATGTCTTTAGTCGGTGGTTTACGATATGTTGCTGACTGTACTCAACCAGACGTTGCATACTGCACTGGTCAACTTGCACGATACTTAGCTGACCCTTCTAAGGAACACTTTGCTGCAGCTAAACAGTGTTACCTATACTTGAAGGGAACGTGCGATTACTGGCTTGTCCTAGGAAACCAAGCAACTACTACTAATACTTCACTTGTCGGATACGCTGATTCTGACGGTATGACTACATACGGCAATAAACCAATAATGGGCTACACCTTTACATACAATGACTCGCTTATCTCTTGGTCAAGTAAGCGCGGTTCACTCGTAACACTATTGGTCACCAAAGCCGAATTATATGCCTTAGCGCATGCGTCAACTGAGGCTATATATTTAAAAGCTCTCATTGACGAACTACTTAACTTTACTATGGATCCTGTCAAAATGTATACTGACAGTGCATCAACTATTGCCATTGTTAGCTCACCTGATGAGCAACATTCGCAACGAACTAAACACTTCGAAATTCGTAAGAATTTCATCAGCAATCGTGTACTCAAGAAGTATATAACTATTCATCACATATCTTCTAACGATCAACGTGCTGATACACTTACTAAAGCACTACCTCTCAAAAAACTCAAGCACTTCAATGAACTACTTCATATTCGTGCTTGAAGGGGAGTGTTCAACTATATTAATTAGACGCTCAACGTACGAGCGCCGTAGTTACCGTATATAAGACTTACTCCGATGAATGCAACTATACGCACTTTTGATCCCCAACTCCCACTGTGTGATCCCTCTCAATCTTGCTCTCTCAACGCTTTCCTCTACTTGCATAGCCTTCTAACAGTATGGGCTGAGCTGTTGAGGAAGTATAGGTAGCGTTGCCGTGGCTCAGCTAGCCGGCAGCCGGCTACCGGAAAGTCAGTTTTTTCAAAATGTAAACTCCGCTTCAGCTTGCTATAGCAGATTGTCGGTTTTTTAGACTCAGACAACGGCTCAGCAAGGTGCGGAGCTGAATTACAGTTTGGCTCAGCCAAAGCCAGCTCAAGCCGGTTTTGAGTTGGCTTCAGCAGGCTTGGTAGTCTCAGTTTTTCCAGAGTCCAATAATGGATGGTATACATTGATGTACACTAGTACATAGCTACCGAACATCAATGTGCAGGATTGTGAGGTATAAGAATAAAGCAATAAAATGCAAAGGCAAGAAAAGGCTGCGGCCGTATTGCGGAATCCATCAAGTAAAGTGATTGGCTGACAGGAATGGGTGAGCAACAGCGAGAACAACAGGAGAAGAGGGCAATAGAAGAGAAAGGGAGGACGAGGGATGCAACAGGTGCATGGAGGGCGACGACGAGGGATAGGAGTGACATGGACAGTCCAACAGAGACCAGATTTTTCCAACATTGTCACAATTTTACAGCATTAAGTGTCTATCTAGAGCACTTATTTTCTGGCTAGGAGTGTTATGAAACCTAACCCTAACCCGGGTCACGTGACATCCTGCCTTATTTATCAATAGTCCAGACCCAAACCCTAGACTCAATCTGGAGCGGTTCCAGATCAACCTAGGCTATTGTTCTATTGTTCCCCTTCTATTGTCAGGGATTCCCCAGGGATTTCCACAGTTCTTATTGTCCTACTGTCTTCCGTCTATTGTCCTCTGTCTATTGATGAGGATTCCCCAGGGATTCCCCCAGTTTCTATTGTTCTATTGTTCCTGTTCGATTGTTCGATTGTTTCATTGTTCTGGTTCTATTGTTCTACGTACCCTGGTCCTTTATTGTTCTATTGTTACTCCAGCCCCACAGTTACTCCAGTCCCTAGTGTGGGAACTTGCACACAGACCATCCAGACACAGTATATATAGTAGACCTTACCCTCCCTAGCTCTGCATCTTGACCTCTCTGTCATTTGCACTGCTAGGTGAGTTACTGCATGTAACTTAGTATCATACTCTATTGACTCTGTCATTTGCACTGCTAGTATCCGGCCTCAGTGCCTGCTTGCCTGCTCATCGTCGACTTTGACCTTGTTGTTGTCGTTGGAAATCTACCCCCTTCCTCTCTACTTTACTTCCTTTTTAGGGTTATCAGCATAGCAGCAGTTGCTTAGCAACATTAGGTCAAGATACCACACAGCGATCGGCACGACTGCCCTTAGCTTAGATCAAGCCTTCCTGTCCCCACAGTTTAAAAAAGTTTATTCCCCCCTATGTTTGAGAGTAAGCCATTGCCGTCCGTCTTGATGTGCTTGATTGCTAACTTTTTCACTTACTGTGGTTGATTCTTAGTGCCAAAAGTATCCCACTCCTTTTTCACTGCTCGTCCAGATCCTTTGCATAAGGATCTGAATCAAGCGCGTCGAGAAGTCCAGATCTATCGCGCCCTACCTAAGGCTGGGTTTGATCAACTCAATGCAGAGCACGCATGTGGCAAGAGTCACAAGTACACAGAGAAGGAGCTCAAGGCTATTGCCTCCTATGTTGGTTGTTGTAAACCCAAGGGCTCTTCCCTTACACACAGATTCCCAACAGCAGAGGAGAATGCTTCACAGCATGGCCCACTACCAACCCTAGCGCGGCCCTCATAGCAGCAAAGCCGACTCTCATCAACTTTTGTAAGCACACTCCAGAAGACCTTTGAGGCATCTTCACCCCAAAGCTCACCGCCACACTCCAACGCTTGTCGATTCTCCCCACCATCAAAAAATACCACCAGCTTCACAAAGACACGAAGATTCATTTCAAGCAGGTGAAACAGAAGTTAGAAAAGCTTCTGGAACAGTTACCAACCTGAGCCTCTGTTATTACTCATCGTGAGTGGCAGCTGCTGGATTGGGGATTAAAGGCAATTGGGAGAATCAATTTTTCGGGTCTAAGGAGGAATTATGAACAGGTGTTCAGAGCTTTAGACAGTGTTTGGGCAGATGAGTACTTCATCTCGTTCTAGGTAGAATACAGTGTGGCTACCCAAAGTCCCGAGAGTAGCATTTGGTCTAGAGATCATCTTCCCTGCAAGAATTATCCACACACCTTCAATCACCAGACCATCAGAGACAAGTGTTACGACTCAGACAAAGGACATCAAGTTTGTGAAGTACAGCCGTGTCCCAATCGCTATAACAGAGTAGAATATCCTGGTCGTTACGCAAACCAGTACCAACCCATCCATCACTGCAAGAAAATTGTATTCTTGAATCTCTCCCACCCCTGCCCGAGCCTGAAGAAGACTTTGATCAAACCTTCACGCAGGAACAGTATCAGATGGACTCCACCAATGTCTCCCAGCATGCTTCCAGGGTACCCACCCCAGCCCCTGTACAAGAGCTGTCTTCTCCTCCTTCTGCAAAACAATTACTGCAAGCACTGCTTCTTGGTCAGCAACAGCTGACACAAGCCATCACAGCGCTGATTCAGAATCAGCAACCGGTCAACAACCGATCAAGGAAAGGGTTGTGGAAAAACCTGCCAGTTTCAAAGGCAATGCTAGCAGTGATGCATGCCGCTTTTTAGCCGCCTTCTCCTAGACTCGCCAGCCAGTCCGGACGCAAGCTGAACACGCCAACCAAGACAAGCAAAGGAGGCGCGAGCTTGCGAGCAGACTGGGATAATTGGGTGTGATTTGTTGAGGTGCCATTTAGCGCTCAAGAGCGTGTGAATTTGAACTTAGAAAAATTGTGCGTTATGCATTGACAGCAGCAAAACTGCTTTACACATTGAGCAGCTTGTGAGGGTGGAAAATGTTCTGGTAGACATCAATAGACACATGGATAGAGTAGGAGGAAATACAGCTTGAATGACACTAGTAGCCGTATGTACAAAACTAAGCTCACATAGTAAGATGAAAAACCGCTATTGAGCTTCATCTGCGAGAGTAAAGGTGTTGTGGTCGGAAAAATGGTAGTGTTTTATGCCCGTGATGGCAGGTGCGGCAACTGCAAGGTGTGAGATGTTGTGCGTGATGACATTCCAGCCCGTGGTCAGGATAGTCTGCGGCTGGGGGGGATTTGTTTGAGTTTGTGTCATGGTCACAGTTGTTGCTGCTGTCTGTTTTGTTTGTGGCTGCACATCCTTTCCTACAGCAAGGAATTGTTGTGGAACAGTGCTGATAAACTCAACAAACTCCGCACCGTACACTTCCCACCATATCCAGCGTGACTCCAGCAACTTTGTTAAGGCCACCAAGTCGATAGGGCCGTACGAAGCCAGGTCAAATAGCAGTGTATTTTCAAGGATGGCAGAGGGACTGAGAGGAGAGCCGGCATGTTCGCAATCAAAAACAGTGGACCTCCAAGTCTGCAAGCAATGTTTTGCTGTAATGTCGGGAAGCCCCTTCTTAAGTGATGGTTGCTTCTCCTCACTGGCAAATAGTCCAGGTTGTGTTTGATTGAACAGAGCTGGAGTGCAGATGTCACAACAGGCAACACCTGCAGGGCGTGAAGCTGTGACAGTATCAGAATGAGTTTAACACAACATGAAGCTAGCAAAAGAGAACTTACCGAGTGTATCTATGCTGGTTTCATACACTGTAGCTCACACAACACGCCTACACTCTACACTCTGCACAAATAGTAACAGGCCTTCATCGTTGCTGTCTGGATCGAAATGTGGCTGCACTCCGGTTGGAGGATTGTCACGAAGCTTCAGACTGCCGCGGTCAACGCCATGCTCTATGGCATACTTCTTCAGTCTTGCTGTTTCTGCTCGCATCTTCTTGGCCTGCGGAGCTGCACTAGTGCCAGGTGGGTCTGCCAGTGCACGCTTCCCTCGTCGCCTTCGTTTTTCCTTCCCCAACACTGCAGCGCTATGCTGTGAAAGGAAATCTTGGTGGTATGCTGAACGCTCAACCAACAGCACAGCGAGACCCTTTCTACCATGTCCGCAAGCAGCACAACTGGCACGCTGAATAAAATTTGACAATGTTGCCGGCAGCTTCCACTGGACAACAAGATCAACATCTGGCACATTTATACCCTACGGACCAAATTTTGTCAGAAAAAATTGAAGTGTCATGAATAAACGAGTTAATTACCATGCCACAATATACAGATGTTGCCCTGACGGAACTCAGCCATAGCTACGTTACAATACTCCTTTGAAAGTGTTGCATTAAAAGGCCGGATGAGACCGCAGTCGAGGGCTGGTGACAGCAAAGTGCCATTCGTGTGAGAGATGACAGGCAGTAGAGCGCGCTTTTTGAGTAGGCTTGCGAGGTGGTCAATGATATTGCTTCCAACAGGGATACTGTCGACGTAGATGTACGTCTTGGGAATATCTGTGTGGCGCAAAATGGTATCTGGCAGAACAAAATCCAGGTCGGCAAGTGAGTTGAGAGGATGTTGGCATGCGCGCACAACAATAGAAACATTGGGCCGGTCATTGCCTTCATTATGGAACACAGTTCCCTGCTTTGCAAAATGGAGCTTGCTATTAAAATCTCGCCGTACTTGCCCTGTCAATGTGGCAGTCATAGCAATAACCAGGGTACCTCGAGGAAGAAAGGCCCGAACCATGCCAAGTGTTGCATATTTTTTGCAGAAGTTGGCACCCCATAGTGAGATGCAGTGTGCTTCGTCAACAACAAGGGACAGTATGCATTGTGAGAAGTGTTGGTTGCATAACAGGCTATTGATGAAGCCATGAGACTGCAGCATTTTAGGGGACATGAGGATAACCTGGTACTTGAGACTTTGAATATCCTGGCAAACGGTATCTCAGTGATAGCTGACAATCAATACTCCATAAAAACTCACTTTCACAACAAGTGGCGAGAGCGCTCCATTGCCACTATGGATTGCAATTGCATTGAGTTTGAACTCATCATGAAATGTTGCAACCTAGCCGTTGTTCAGCATAAGTATTACTGGCCCCAACTTCTGTGAAAAGCGTACCATGTCTTTTGCTAGCTGAATCCACGGCACCAACATGAGTGTTATCATTCCCTTGCTGCAAGGAGAGCAATGTGCACTGGCTGCAACCACGGTTTTGCCGGAGCCGGTGGGAGCTTGAACAATTGCATCTACACCTTCGAGCTGAGAGCGAATTCCTGTGAGCTGGAATGGCCATATAAGCTGGTCATCCGGCCAGCCGTACTTTGTGCACATCTGCAGCATGAGCTCGGCTACTTCAGCTTCAGTGAGAGGATGGGTATTGCGAGGCGGGATTACGGGCTTGGCTGTGTCATGCCAACAACGACGACGCTTTGCTAGAGGTTCAGTAGACGTAAGGGAGTGTTTGCAAGACATGACTAAAATTTGAGCAAGTGAGCGAGAAGAGTCAAGCACAAAGGAATTTGCAATGGCCTACACTGCATGCAGAGAATGCTCGGCTCAGCCCTTCAGCCCACCACAACATGGATATACCAAAGCCCTTGTCTCCGCTGTCTTTGCTTCCTCCGTCTTCACCGTTGTGTGCCTGTCGACCCAACTACACCTCCTCGACACCAAGAACACCATGGTGGTGAACCCTTGAGCGACGGGCTATTCTGGACTCCTAAACGCACAAAAGAAGAGCTGCTGGTGTAGCAAAACGACTGGAGACACTGGCAGCCCAGAAGGCAGCTTGTGCTAGCTACACATACTACGAACCTCTGCTTCCGCCTCTGTTTTCCTATCAGCAAAGTGCCGCCAATGGCTCTCCCAGAACTCTACCAAATGGACAACTTGATGCTCTTTACCATGACCATAACAACCTAGCTGATGCCACCGCAGCTACACCACCACAAAGGATAGAGATTGCCATGAAAGATGTTGCAGAAGATATATTCGCACTACTCAATGAACAATCAGTCACCTGGGGTGAGTTCATAGGGTACATGTCTGACCCCAGCATGAAGCAGGGGGCCAGGTGGTGGTACGGGTTCTTCAGTGATACGACATGCGTTGAATGTGTGTTGAATCACTGGGTGTCTTTGCGGAACGGAGGGAGGCATACTGTCGCGGAGCAACTGCTGCTATACTACTAAACCCTAAACAAGGGTAGAGAGGGGAGGGAGTGGAAGTGGAAGTGGATCTCCAACGACGACAACGAGGTCAAAGTCGATGATGAGCAGGCAAGCAGGCTCAAAGGCCGGATACTAGCAGTGCAAATGACAGAGTTAATAAGATATGATACTAAGTTACATGCAGTAACTCACCTAGCAGTGCAAATGACAGAGAGGTCAAGATGCAGAGCTAGGGAGGGTAAGGGCTACTATATATACTGTGGCTGGGTGGTCTGTGCACAAGTTCCCACACTAGGGACTGGAGTAACTGTGGGGCTGGAGTAACAATAGAACAATAAGGGACCAGGGTAGCTGTCAAAGACCAGGGTACGTAGAACAATAGAGCTAGAACAATAAGACAATAGAACAATAGAAACTGGAACAATAGAACAATTACGATTCCTGAAGAATGAAGAAGAATCGTTCCAGTTCGCGCCAGCGCATTGATGCTTTTTCAGATGTGACCTTTTTGTCCCCCAAACTGTGGGAATTTGATGGGGTAATACATGCGGTAACAAATTTTGTAACAGTGTGGTGTAATGATTTGATGGTGTTTCATTTGCTCTGTTATTCACTCTACAAATGCGTGTGATGAGCTGAATCTCCCATCAACACTCTGTTTTTGTTTTTTGTATTGAACACATGTACATGAATAGACACAAATTTTACATCATCAGATAGTCCTGCCCTTCAGCAACACACAGACATGAAAATCTTCTTGGATGAACCCAACGTTGGGGATATACAGTCAATATACTGATAAAAGTTTCTCAGACTCCGTTTGAAACCCCGCTGGTCTTTTTCTTGCAGGTTATCACATGATTTGTTGGCTATCCGGTTTGTACCAGTCACATAGTTTGCAAGCAGCTGCCGCCGCATCGGGCCGGGACACTGCATAACACACTAGGGTACTCACCTGCAAAGACAGTTGCGAATCCTTGTCTGACAAGCATGGAAGCTGGAGCTTTGTCCCTCTCCTCCCATTTTCTCATCAGCTCCGTCTGCACCTTGATATCCTCCATTTGAGCGTGGACAAGCCCTGTCAAGTTCTGTGTGGTATTTGTTAGATGGGTGAGCGGATGTGCTGTTGGCTGGTGAGGGAGCGGCGGGGGCATCAAGCAGTCCCCCAAGTTGAGATATTGGCATTGCGCATCAGAGAGCGACTCGTTGAAGCTAAGTCCCAACAACAACAGTGGGGTCAGCAGTACCACTGACACAACAATTGTAGAACAACGAGATAATGTTGGTAGAGGGGTGGGTGATGCAGAGAGCACCGAAACACAGTAAGTCGTGTCCATCATTGTTGTCCACTCACCCCATTGACCTCGGAGCGCACGTAATCACGTTTACGTCCTCTTTCGAACAAGACGCGCGTTTCTGCGCGTCTTGTTCGAAAGAGGACGTAAGCTCTTGCCTGTCAGCACCGAGTTGCTCATTGCAGTGCCCGCGAACTGTGGTACCACAAAATCGCGGTGTTCCGACAAGGAAGCTTCGACGTAGGCACCGAGACCGCCGTTGAACGTTGAACGTTGACCTCTCAAAGGCTTCCAAGACCTTCCTCATGGATCTCTTTGCCTCGCAGGCAACACTGACATCGAGGGTGTTGACTCGAAGAACGCCTGCTACGGCTCCACTGCCGCCCTTTTCAACGCCGTTAACTGGGTCGAATCCTCCTCCTGGGACGGCCGTAACGCGCTCGTCGTCTGCGGTAACATTGCCATCTACACTGAGGGCCCAGGGAGGCCGTCTGGTGGTGCTGGTGCCTGCGCGATGCTCATCGGCCCAAATGCACCTCTCGTTCTCGAACGTAAGTGTCTTTTCCTTTTGCACATACCTTAATTAACCTCAGAGATGAACTTCAGCCGTACACGGAACACATATGGTCCATGCGTACGATTTTTACAAGCCCAAGCTCGACTCTGAGTACCCAGAAGTCGACGGTCCGCTCTCCATCACCTCCTACACCTCCGCCGTTGACGCCGCCTACACCACCTACAAGAAGAAGCACGCGCTCAGGGCAAAGAAAGCCGGCAGCGACGCTCCCGTCTTTTCCCTCGACGACGTCGACTACCCCGTCTTCCACAGCCCCTACGGCAAAATGGTGCAAAAGGCGCATGGCCGTCTCGTCTGGAACGACTTCATCTCAAACCCCACTCACCCCAAATACGCCTCCGTCCCCAACCCCTCCGCCGTCCTCTCCCAAGATTATAAAGAATCCCTGCTCGACAAGTCCCTTGAAAAGACCTTCATTGGGCTCGCCAAGCCCCAATTCGATTCGCACGTCGAGCTCGGGATGAAGTGCTCGAGACGGTGCGGGAACATGTACACCGCATCGCTCTACGGCGGACTCGCCTCGCTCGTGTCGAGCGTCGAACCTGCGGAGTTCCTCGGGAAACGCATCAGCATGTTCGCGTATGGCAGTGGCCTCGCCTCTAGCTTCTTCACCATCAAAGTCAAGGGCGACACGTCTCGGATTAGGCGCGAGCTTGATTTGGTGGAGAGGTTGGGGAAGATGAAGGTTGTCCCGTGCCAGGAGTATGTCGACGCGCTCAAGTTGAGGGAGCACCATCATCTGTCAAAGACATGGACTCCGGAGGGGTCGGTGGAGAATATTTGGCCGGGTGGGTACTATCTCGAGCATGTGGATGGGAAGTATAGGAGACAGTACTTGCGCAAGCCGAAGGAGACGACGACGACCGTGTAAGGGCTCTCCCTTGATCTAAGGGGCTTGTACTTCGCTTCATCATGGTTTTTCTCTCTCCGTTTGCATTCAGACTGGCATCTCACATACACAACTCGCTTTCTTGTACTCGTAGCATATCTTCTCCGTCTTTTTGTCTCAGAGGTTTTAGTTTCCGGTTTAATAATCAATAGTCCAGTTGCGATTCCATCATTGAGTGTCCACTCTGAGCGTTAAGAAAAACCGCATGTGAACTGAACCTTGGCATGAACCCGTTTACCATTTGATGCATAGTGGGTATCATGGACTGTAGCTAGGTCCTACTTACTGGCCAAAATACCCAAAGACGTAGCATCCCCCAGCACCAAATTATCGATTAATCTCGTCCTCGTCTTCCCCACCCACATCGCCCCGCTTAATATCACCGGTCTTCCAGGCTTCTTCCCTTTCCCCTCCTCCTCCCAACGCGCGCGATCCAGACCGTCGTCGAGCACGTCGAACGTTTCCGGGTCGTTCATCTCCAGGTAATCCAACGTGATCTCCTCCTCCTTCGCCCTTTGCTTCTCCACCAACTCCAGCGCGAGGGACACGCACTCGCGTTTGGTGTGTCGGGAGTCGGACAACCAGGCGGCGCGGGCGGTTTGAAGCGCAGCATACAGTGTGGGCGCGGCGTGGGTGCGTTCGTGCGGGGTGAGGTACGCATTTCGGGAGGATAGCGCCAGGTTTGTTACCGTGTCACTGGATTTTTGTTAGAATAGGCTGTTGGAAGGAAACCAAAAAGGCAGAAAGAGAACGTACCGAGTTGTGGGCACGATGAACAAGTTGTCAGGTGTCGGATGCGACATGAGCAGGTCGCGGGTGAGTCTGCGCAGGAGTAAAGCTTGTTGGATGTCTTTCTGTCCAAAGTATGTGCGGGTGGGCTCGATGGTGTTGAATAGTTTTGTGACGATCGTCGCGACGCCTCTGAAGAACGTCGGACGGGTCGTGCCCTCCATCTGGTGACTGAACCCTTTGACTTCGACAAAGGTGCCCTGTTCGGTGGAGACGTCTTGCGAGATGCCGGAGGGGTACATGTCGCGGACAGAGGGGAGGAAGACGGCACTGGGAGTGCGGGTGATGGGAAGGCCGGACTGGGAGAGAGGTGCGAGTGCGGGAACAGAGAGGGAACGTAGGACGGCGAGGTCGTGCGGGAGTGTGCGGGGGTAGGTTGAAAGGTCTTCGTGCGGGGCGAATTGGGCGGGGTTGATAAAGATAGAGACGACAGTGAGGTCGTTGCTCTCTAGCGACTTACGAACTTTTGCAAAAAAGAAGAGTTAGATGGGTGTGCGGTACGAAGTATCAAGCTCTTCGTACCGAGTGAAGCGTGACCCTCATGTAGAGCACCCATCGTCGCCACGAACCCGACAGACTTCTTTTCCTCGTATGCCTTTTTCCTCCACTCCCTGTAAGCCGCGATGGACTCGAGAACCTGGATGTCGTCTGCTTGGGTGGACATCGTGCGTCCAGGCGACGATCCGGCTCGAGGGTAATACGCTGTTTTGACTGAGGCTGAGAGGTGTCGGCAGCGCGACAACAGCATATAGAGTCGGATACAGATACGAGAAGGAGAACGACGAGAGAGAGGCGAAATCGCGCGGGACGAGTCCTATAGCAGAGTCATGGTAGGTCGTGAAAGAGAGTTGATGGTTCGATGGTGGACCTACAAGGACACACATCCGAGTTCCGCACGCTCCGCCAAGATTCAGTGCACCTTGGAAAGCTACAGTCACCCCCGCGCATACTTTCAATTCGTGCCCTCACAGTTCGAACTCGGACACACTCCCTGTACTAGGTACTACCACCTACAGCTCGGTTCTTACACCGGGCAACTTGACGTTAATCTCCCACCCAATTGTCAGCACTAAACAAACTCCGCTAGGCGCGGGCTGATGGCGCCAAACCGAGAACTCGGCGCGGGACTTAAGATGATTTTCAGAGCGCGGCGAGCCCGTCGATAGGTGTACAACAGGTTCCGCAAAAATACATAGAATAACAAAGAGTACATTTTGAGTCTATGCAACTGATGCCTTGAGATACATAGGATAACGAAGAGTACATTCTTAACATCATAACAAAGAGTACATTGTAAGTCTATAGAACTGATGCCTCAGACTAAGGCTGTGTAGAGGGCTGTTTGGAGCTCGAAGCAGTGCGTGAAATGTCTGGACTTGCTCGATAGCGGTACCCAATGAGAGTTGGAGGTAAAGATTGCCGATTGCGACTACTACCATTGGTGATAGGCATAGTGTGACGAGCTTCGTGTTGCTGTACCTGTCGTGCAAGGTCAACAGCAGGGCGTAGCTTCGGCATGATGCACTTCAGCTATTCTGTGTTATCTCCTTGCTCTCGTAGTGTTTGCGCAAGATAAGCAATAAGATCAATGTTTTTGTTGATCTCATTTTCCTCTTCATCGTCAAGCTTAACATGCAAAGTGTATTCAGTATGTTGTTTGATAGTCAGCATAGAATAGTGCTGCTCACCTCAAAGCCAGCACCCCCACCTGCTCTGGTACGCATAAGGCCATCTTGGCCTGTTGCTGGTGCCTTGTTGGGTGATGACTGAATTGAAGTTGGATTTGAATCGAGCAGATCATTGACCTCTGCATCTGAGTCACTGAGCCAAGGACGTTCAGCCTCAAGTGGCAGTGGACTGGCAGCAGTGCCTTCTGTTGGTAACAAGTAGAATGGTGGTTGGTGACGGCGAATGATTGTTGACCACCAGGAAGGATCTACGGGTCCCACAGCCTGGACCAGGTGCTTGCAAAGCAAATTTGCATGATATTTCTGAGCACCACAGTCACATGTCCAGAGAGTAGTGTTGGTTGTATAGGTACCATTGATGGGAGCTTCCAGGAGCCGCTTCCAGGCACGCTTCAAGGCAACTTGCATGTAAGTAAGAGTCTTCTGGCGTCCTCCTCCACGGTCGAAACAAAGTTTTCTGAGGGTGAGACGATAGGGAGGAATTGATCGTGTGATGATAACGTATGTTGCCAGATCCAATGGAGGCCGGTTGAACATTCTCAGCACAAGGTGCTTGAGGTTACGCCACAAAGCTTCTACCATCATTGTTGTCCGGTGGACTGGAATGCTGGTGCCATGAGCTGACCGTGCCCATAGTGGCCATTTCTCTGGTGAGTACCAAGAGTTCCAAAGGTATGCCCACACCTCACATAGGCGGTTGATCTTGCAATGATTATACATTTCAGTCACTGCATCCCGGTAGATCAATTCAGCTGTTCGTGCCTGGCCATGTTGTTCAGGTAAAAGAGAGTGCTGTGAGGCATGTTTAGCAAACAAGCGCAAGATTGGAAGTCGGTGAGGAAGGGGACAGAAGATGTATGACTTGTCTTTGCTCCTTTCCCCATGTTCTGTCAGCTCAACATCTTCCTCGGCATCAAGATCCTTGGTCCCATGTGCAAACCTGTAGACTTCATGGCGCACATCTTCTTCATCACCAAAGACACCTTCATCACTATTTTTGCTGATCCATCCATCTTCCTCTTCTCCTTCCTCAACCTCCTCATCATCTTTTGCAAAAATATGGAACTCATCATCTTTCCATTTAGAACTGCCCCAGAATGTGCCTGCATCAGAATCATTGTCACTTTCACCACCTGTGCTGTCATCTTCTTGACTGATGGACTTAGAGGTGTGAGCTGGGAGTTTGATTTTTGGAATGGCAGCAGTGATGGGAAGAGGTCAACCCTGAACAGTAAGTCTGACACGTGCAAAGGGCTTTTCCGGGGGTGGTGAAATCTGGTATTTATTAATATCACAATGTGTACTTTTAGAACACATGACTTACACATTGTGTAGCTGCCTGTTGTGCAAGAGGAACAAATGTGCTCTCAATGAATGAAAACTCTTTCTGAGCAGCAGAGGGATCATAACTTGCAGGAGTTGTCCCAACTTTAGAGAGGCGCTGCTTCAAAGCCCGGAGTGCATGCCAAAAACAAAGTGTAACAGTTAAGGTTACACTCACCAGATAGTTGTTAAACTTGAAGGGGAGATAGTGAGATAGAGAGTAGAGTGTTGGTGAGAGTGAGTACTGGGGAGTACGAAGTAGTCCTTGATCAACAGAGTGGATAAGACTGAGGGGATATGCCCTCAGGAGTGCCTCTATACATACGTGAAGGGGAGGACCCCAGGTACTACCCTAAGACCCCTAATACCTACATGAGTAAGCGAAGTAATCTACCTTACTAAGCATGCCCTATGCCCTAGTGGTGCCACTTCAATAATCAACCAATATCAATTGTCCCCATGACCTGACCCCATGACCCAGCCCCAAGGCTAGACTTGTTCTAGCTTGTTCTAAGACAAGGCTAGACTTTTCCAGAAGGTTCTAAGAACTATGACATCATAGTTCCAGCATGTTCCACAATGTTCCAGAGAGTTCTATCATGTGATACACAGATAAGGAAAGGAGCGCATCAGCACATCAGAGACAGGAGGCACATCAGCGCATCAATTGATAGGCACTGAGAATAAGCGCCGGAATAGGTGCCTGATAAGCACCAGATAAGCGCTGGATAAGCGCCTAAATAAACGCCGGATAAGCGCTGGATAAGTGCTTGACAAGCGCTTAAATATTCCAATAATACCGTTGCCTGGTAAGGCAAGTCTTGTAGAAACATCGAAAATCTGTGACACAAAGCTGGTGTTTTGCACGGGGCCAAACTGTGCGCATTGCATTGATTTCTGACCAATCCTTGTCAGAAAGCGTGTACTCTGGGCTTACACCAAGCTTACGGAGCTGATACAAAAAGCTCCGAAGTGTGGCCTCTTTAGCTCCTTTTCCTGCACCATCAGAGGTCTGAATGAGGCAATATGCCAACGGTATGCCAGAGCCTTGTACACCAGCAACAGCAGCAAAGAGCTCGCCATTGTTTCCATTTGTGCCAACTCATTCCATATGTAAGTAAAAGCCAGACATGCATGTTATTGAAGGACTTACATGTGAAGTCCATTGCCAGCTCTCGTGTACTCTTTCCACATGTATCCATGAAATCTGTGACCTGGAAAGCAACAACCCAAACTCCTGGTGCTGGCTCCACGTTGAGTAAGGCTACTTGATGCTCGTTGCCACCACCCAAGATAAACAACCGAGCCGACTCAATGGGATCAGGATCAAGTTTTCACTCTTGACAGCAGATGACATGCCAGTAGTAATATACAGACTTCTCCTTGAAGGAGATGTCTATGTTGTTGACATTCTTGGTTGCCGCCTCCTCACGGAGAATATGCTGCCAGATCTATAGGGCATACTGTAAAACAGGACTGCTCTAGACAAGTGATACCCATACCTGATTTGGAGTCTGATTCCGAGCATGAGTTTCAATGTATTCTCTCCACTTATCTGGAAGAGCAAGGTCGATGTAGGCATGGTGATTTTCCTCGTGCTTGATCTTTATTGTCATCACCGGGCTATCAGGCGCAACAGTGATAAACAGCCATCCATGACATGAAAAGCGGTCCATTCTGGTTGTGTCGCGGCTCTTTCCCTTGGGAACCTTCTGTTTATGTTCCCGCTCATCCGACTGTACGCAACTGAATCCATAGACTGTGTCTTCTGTGCGAATACGCTTTCGGCTTTTCTCATGGCTGTAACCATAACAATAATCAGTTTGGTATGCAATAAGTCCCTCAATCACTTACGTCCAGCGCCACAAAGTGCTCATGCCCACCAACTTAGCTAGCTCCTCAGCTCTTAAAAGAGACTCCATTGAAATAGGAGCTATGCTCGCGCAGTCCACTTGCATTGCAAATCGAAACGAATGTGGCCTATTTGGGTCGGCACATTCTTTTAGATGAGCTTGAAGTTCGAGCAGTGAAACCACAGGAGTATCAGAGCTAATTTGCCAGGAAAGTTCATCTGCATCCTCATTGCCAATCTCAACATGATCTTCTGGCTGTTTGCGCTTTTGTCGGTAGTCACGCTCCCTAGTCATACATGCATTACACTTGCTAGTGGGGTCTCCTTTTCTTCCACCTTGACCATCCTTGGTACGGCTCCGGAACTCTGAGAGCTCTTTGTCAACATGGCACCGGGTGCACAGCTGCGTAGTTGCCATAGCTATATGACTTCAATTGAGTAAACATGAGTTTTGTAAGATTGATTGCATTTGAAGAGTTTTGTACCTGAATTTTGTAGCACGGGATGTCAACAACTTCTGGCTTTAACAGTTTAAATTTGAGAGCTTGTGTGAAAGAATAATGATATACAACTGGTCAGACCTCAAAAATAGATCATATGCACTGTATGTATTCACCTATAAAGACACAAGTCTCAGCTAAAAGACTGTATTAGTAAGAGTACAAAGTAAGACACTGAGAGAGTACTTACACCTCAGAGATAGATTGGAAGATTTGAGGTGTTTGCAAGGGCAGAGGCCCATATATTTATACAGTCTGGGAGAGGCTGTTCTAAACCAGTTTGAGTAACTATGATACACTGCAAAACATGTATGAGCATGCAAGCGGCACAAACAGAAGACAAAACCTGCGTAAGTTGAGAAAACCAAGGAAACAGAAGCATAGCATGGCAAAGATATGAATAGAGCTGTACCGGAAAAGGGAAAGGGAGCTGTTCCAAATGCAATATAAGTAACCATGCTACACTGTGAAACATGTGTGAGTATGTGAGCAGTGCAAACAGAAGAAACAAAGAGCCTGACAGAGGCATGAATAGTGCTTTACTAGAAAGAGGGAATTGGAAGATTCACAATGCCATCAGTAAGGTTTTGTACACTATGTAACAGACTTATATACTAGAATATGTACACTCTTATATACTGAAAATTTTACCCTTCAATTATATTTATTGTCCTATGTAATTGCCTAAGATTACTATGTGACTAGCTGTTGAGGAGCTCACAAAAGTCTGAGGCATCAGTTCTATAGACTCAAAATGTACCCTTTGTTATGATGTTAGAACTGTACTCTTTATTATCCTATGTATCTCAAGGCATCAGTTGTATAGACTCAAAATGTACTCTTTGTTATCGTATGTATTTCTGCGGAACCTGTTGTACACCTATTGACGGGCTTGCCGCACTCTGAAAATCATCTAAGTCCCGCGCCGAGTCCTCGGTTTGGCGCCATCAGCCCGCGCCTAGCGGAGTTTGTTTAGTGCTGACAATTGGGTGGGAGATTAACGTCAAGTCACCGGGCACGCGCCATACTGAACCCTACTGTTACCGTATGAAAGTACCTGTCCCAACTCCCAAGAGGGTTTTATACACTACAGGGACTTTTGCCTCGCCGCGTTCAGAGACAAATGTCATCAACAAGCTGGTCTCAACGCGTCCATTCACACAGCAGGTACGTCCGACTGTGGACTCCCACTTGCTTTGACTCCTTCTCACTAAAAATGGAAGATAGACATTGTGTTCCCGCTGCTAACCAACTCGGACCTCCAAGCAAGACTGAATCAGTTGACCACAACATACCGTCGATGCCAATGGAGCCTGCCAGATTTTATACAGTATGCTCTGGTGTACCGCTTTGAAACCAATGCTGGGGAGGAGGTCGATAGGTGGGTGTCAGCACGATTGACGTTGGTGGATTGCTTATTTGAGGTGCGGCTACTAGGTCGGTGGTAGCCGTGGGCCTTCCTGGACCTCATGACGACGATTCGTGGTACTTTGACAGTGAAACACTGTCGATCTCCATGGGAAAAGACACCTGGCAGAGGTTTAGCAGCGGAGATGGGACGCGACTACCTTGGAAGGAACATGAGTGAGCTTTGGGCCTGTTGCTCCCGTTTCTAGTGAGTTTGAATTCGATCTCGACAGCCTATAGAATCTCTTTGCAGCAACTGGCACAGCTGTCTTCCAAATTGAAACACTCAATCGAAAGCTGGGACCAGCGTAGGGGGCTTTGGGAGGTCGTTTTTCATCACGAGGCCAAGACAAATACAAATAACTTGGAAGGAGACAGACATGAAATATGCCCCATCACACGGATAACACGTACTGCGCACATACCGACACCTCTGCTCGCATCTCATCCACAGGACAAAGAGGATTGGGAGGAAGAGGTGTCTGCATTGTTTGAGTGGGTCGGTATGGCGTGTCTAGGCTCAGAAAGGCAAGTGCGAGGCGTGACCCCAGTTCATAGCACCTTAACTGCAACTTTCAACTCAGACTACAAGCCAACGATCATCCAGATCCATACATCGCAGTCTACGAGCCTCCTGAAACCTCAAAAGTGGGAAACCTCGTGCACATGTGTTGGAAAGGATTCATCCCGCGTTCCTTCCTGCGCAGAGTCCTCGACACAGTCTCAGCAGCCGAGTACGTACCCCAAAAGCTTGTTGTCCCGTCACAGTTCCTCGATCCCTTTAATTTCAGTAACAGGACATGCCATCCTCCAGTCTCCCGTCACGTACAGCCGGACCACCGCAAAGCAGCAGCGAGTGCCAAGTAACAAGTCTGAGGATACCTGGAGTTTGGTGTTGCAGAGAAATGATACGGATGGGTTGCAGACGACGCACTGGGTGTTGGGAGAGTCTATCGGTAAATGGGACTCTTGTCTTGGCTGATGAACGAGTGGATTTGTGGTACTCAGCCTGTATGTCTCATATGGCTAACCTTGGCTCTACAGCGCTCTGTTGAAGGACGTCAGAATTTTTGAAGGTGTGAGATGTGGCTGCCATCGATTGCGAGCCGCTGCGGGGCAGGCTAGGCAATGCTCCGTCCATAGCTAGCATAGTAGTCTCGGTCTCTGACCCTCTGCACGCTGCCACGTGCGCTGCCTTCCTGTTTTGGGAGCAAAGGACAAGAATGTCTGGTGTTTTTAGTCTCGAACCTAGGGTTCTGTCAGTGAGTCAATATTAACAAACACGTGGCAGTAAATGGTGTTACTTACATGTAAGTAACATGTAAGTAACACCGAGGGCATAGACCAGCAAAAATGTCATGCATATAATTGTTGGCAAATGTTATAAATGCTACAGATTTTGAGAGGTCTGATTACATGGAATCAACAACAAGCCCTCAGTGCAAGGGCTGGATGGAGTTTTTTACCCTGGAAGTAGTGCTTAGCAAATAGCATTAAATATTCCAACTGGGCTGTATTTATGATTACCATTGAATACCAATGTCACATGTTGGATATTGAATAATAATGTATTTAATAGTATTGGCATTGGTTAGTATTGGTATTCATTGGTATGAACTGGTAATTGATGATATAGTCAATGTTTGGGTGATTCAAGTTCAAGTTCTTGCTCACCCTGAGTTCCTGATTGTCTTGCATTCACAACTAACACCTTATACATTGTGAGATGCACTCATGAAGACTGCAAGATGGTATGCATGACTATTAGTATACACTCTAAGTAGCATCACCTACATGCATCACTAGAGCTAAAATGACAGCTTGAAGCTTACTGGTGTATTGAATTCCTATTTGATGGAGAGTTGTCTGGAAAATCTACGCTGGAGTGGTGGGAAGATCTCCAATATTGCCGTGGTGCTCATGAACTTGCAGTATGTCTTCTTGAGCAACATTGATTTTTATCATACTAATCATAGCAAAGATGGTCAGCATCAAGATCTTATCAGTTCTTGTGACCAACAAAACAATATACATTTAAACCTGAAGCTACCAAGAAAAAACCATTGGGAGTTTATACTGATGCCAGACAATATATTCCTGCTCAGGGTACTGTACAGATCAGTCAACTGAGTAAGCTAGAAGGTGTTTGTATTCATAATAAGTGTAGACATGAAGTAGCTGAACCTCTGGAAACTTCTACCCGGCCTGCTAAATGTCAGAAAAAAATATCAATGACTGTATACCTGTAATCAATGGTCCTACAGGATTTTCATGGAATGGTCAAGCATATAGCTGTGCATTTGGTAGTCTGTCCACTATATATATTGAGCATCATGAGGTATACACCAGAGGAATGGCATAAATTGACATCAACGACAAAAATGAATATTTGAAAAATATTTTGTGACATGTTTGAAGGTGTAGATACTGACTCAGAGGATATAGATGAAGCTCAAGACCGTATACAGCTTGAGTTTTATCGGAAAGATCCAAGTATGTGCTCAATCAGTACAACAGGCAATAATGTTAGAGAATTATGTGAATTCCTACTCAAACCTGATGTTAGCCATATTGTCAAAACTGTATACTGCATATTATGTGAGGAAGATATATCTTCCAGCTTATTTTTCAACTCTCTAATGTGGCAATGTACAAAGTCTGCGTGGAGAGATAAAGCAAATCAAGCAGAAATGTGTAATGATCCAACTACTTCTGCATGGATGACAGCTCTATTGAGAACAAAGTCTAAGAAAATGCAGTGACTGTCACAGCATAATGGAGAACATATAAAAATTTGACCACGCACTGCCGTTCATTGCAATGTGTATAGCACTATTGGAGTGAGGATTGGGCACGTGCAAGACAAGGTAAACCACTTAATAGAAGAGAAGACAAGTTCTAGATACATGATGTAGGTACTTCTAGGTTGAATTCCCAATCAACTGTATAGTCCGGGAAATTCTGCGTAGTGTGAGTTGCACCGGCGAGGCACTTACCCAACAATAGGGTCGTTCAAAGTTGGCGCAGCTCCGCCGCTCGCAGCTCGCAGCGCGGGCGTCAATTGCCCCAAAGCGGAATATAACGTAAGTGGTCACATTCTGTCACAGCGCAGTCGCCGTCGTCGCAGTCGGTGCGCTTCGTGTCTACTGTAGTCTTCGAGTAGCACAGACTCAACCTCTCACTGTCCTTACATCTCACACTCTTTTGACAAATCTCATACTATGTCTTGTGCTGTGTCTGCTGGGAAGAAGAAGGCTGTAAAGGAGCTGGCCAAGCCTTTCCCACAGCTGGATTGGCAAGAGCAAATGACCTGGCAGCTGCTGGAGCTTGCAGAGAAGTCGGAAAACCGGAAGGTGCTGTTTGGAAAGCAGGCTGATGAGGTATGAGGCACGGGAAATTGGTCAAGTAGCTATACTGATCCATTTCACTGATTAGAATACAAGTGGAGACAGGAAAATTACAGTGTATGGTCGGATTGGGAAGGCTCTCTTTCCAGAGCTGCATGAGCTTGATGGTGCAAAGCTAGCAAACAAGATTAAGGCTAAGCTTGAAGGGTGTGTTGAACATCATGGTCTCTGCTCCCATGTACCTGCTCAATTGAATTCACAGGCTCATCAGGACATACAGGAAGCAGAAGGCTCGTCTGGTTGTTACTGGAGGTGGCCTTCGTGACGATGATGAGGAAGCAGCAGATGAACATGGGTCTGAGTTTCTGAAGCACTATATCCCTGCAGAGGGTCCAAATGCTGAGACTCCAGAGGTGGCTAAGAACTTATGGGGTATGTTCACACATTTTGGCACTGCTATTCTTATTTATGTCAACTCTTTGCAGAAGAGATCACAAAGAAGTTCCCCTTCTTTCCGGCTCTTCACCGCCTCTTGTCTGAGAGGCCAAACATCACTCCCATTGCCATCACAACAGGAATTGGACCTCTGGGAAGGCGTACTATCCATCTTCAGCCACTCAACAATCGTCCTGAGCCTACCCCTGATACAGCTCCGAACTCTCCTACATTCCGCACTTTTGGAGATGACGCAACCAATGGTCCGCCATCACCAGTGCCCTCATCAGCTCCCCCGCACTCTAGTCGTGGTCCAAAGGCCTCTGTCAACATGTCTGCTGAGAAGCTTGAACGTCTTCAGGCTTCTATCCAGCCGGTGAGCAAGAAGCGTGGGATAGATGCTATGCTCTTGGACTTTGCAAGGTGTGTTCAGTCTTTTGTGAACATGCATATGCTGATGAAGTTGCAGAGAAAACGCTGCATCCCTTGCTGAGCATCGCCGGCGTGAAGATGCTCGTTTTGAGCGCACACAGCTACTTGAGGAGTACAGGGCAGGAGTTTGGACTCTTGAAGAGTACCGCAAGAAGCTGAAAGAGCTTCTTGCAAGTTCAACGAGTGAGTCTCGTAAACGTCCTCGTCTTTCAGATGAGCTTGCTGGTCCTTCCCAACGTGACGGTTCTCCTGAATGGGATGCTGAGAATGGACCACTTCCATCTGATGATGAATAGGTTGGCTCTTCTGCGTAGAATACAACATACCCAACAATTGTCTTGATTCTGATGTAGATATTCTATATACCTGAACTTTAATCATCTATAATGCTTTAAAAGCTACAAGTTCATCAACTAGCTGCTGCCGTTTGCTATTGTTTTCTGCAGCATCTAATTCCTCTTGTGCCTCCCCAACATCTTGTCCGCCCTCTTGTCCTGCAAGTTCACCAATAAATTTGTCCATGTTCTCACATCCCTCTACATCAATGCAAAGATTGTGGAGAATAATTGCAATTGTAATCCAGCAACAAGCCTGCAAATGCTCGTTGTTATTGCGGATTGGAACTCAGAGTCCTCTCAAGCACTGCCAGCGACCTTTCAAAGCACCCATGCAGTGCTCTGACCGGACACGAAAGCCAGCAACAACAGCATCAAAAAGCTTGTTGTGTGGGTGAAGAGATGCTGGTTTCTTGTGAACAGGAATTGTCCTTGCATTACAAGGATATGCTGAGTCAGTCCATGCAAACTCGCCCTCTTCAAAAAACCAATCGGAAAACTTTGCAGCAGCAGTGTGCTCAAAGGTACTTGCATTGTGAGCGGAACCAACAAGTCCATGCGAGTAGTCCACAATCCGCAAAGAAGATGGGATGTTTCCAATCTGAGAGAATTGAATGAAGACTTTGGATATCATTGTGGTTTGACACATACCTGAACATTAAGTCCGTAATTGCACTTACGAGTGTAGTATGCATCACTATTCTGGCCTGGCTTTGAGAAGAGGGCAACAATTGTACCATCATACATCACCCAGCCATTTCGCCAGGTTCCACGAAATCCTAAGTGCTCATCCATCCACACCTTTTCCTTCTCCTTCTCCTCCGGTGTCAACCTTTGAACGAAGAGATCGTGAAGAGACTCAATAGCATCAAAGCAACGTTGAGTATATAGCACCACTGTGCCCTCTGAAACCCCAGCGGTTCTCGCAATGTCCTCTACTGAAGCACCATTGCCATACCGTCCCAAACGGTACAGTGTCACAGCTAGCTGCATCTCCACTGGTGCCTGTGAATTGTTGGAATTGTTGGTGAAAACAATATGGTCGTCAATCAAGTTCAAAAGTGTTTGAAACACCTCTGGAGACACACGAAGCATGCTCTGAAACCGGTTATGAGTGTGAGGACTTTGGGCATACACCCATGCAAGATGCAAGTTGGGGACTTTTAGGACAGGAGGTCGTGCACAAAGGTAGCGTGCTTGCATGACGGCGGCAAGAATGCCAACATCAGTTTGAAGCTGCATAAGAGCGTCTTCAAGATTGTCAGAAGGATTAATGATTTCCCGAAGCAGCATGCTCCGGAGGTATGCTCGAGTGATCTCTGTGCGATATGGAGTGTAAGGCATAGCTGAGGATGGTTGAGAATGGTGAAGGAAGTGCAAGCAAAGAAAATTGATTACAATTGTCGCTGCGTTACATTGCCGTGACTACCAAGTACATTTAGCGCACACCGGGCCGGTCGCAAAGCCGGTGCTGCGAGCTGCGAGCGGCGGAGCTGCGCCAACTTTGAACGACCCTAATACGAGCAAGAGCTGGTTTTCAGATTTCAACATGTCATGAACGTTAGCGGATATGATTACAAACTGCGTGGCATCATTTACTATGGAAAAAATCACTATACATCCTGTATAGTAAGTGATAACAGAGATCTGTGGTTTCACAAGGGTATAAGTACAGGTAGACATACTGAATATGACGGAATCATGAGTGATGTAAACTGAAACATTTTGGCAACAGAAAAACACAGTTTGACTATTACTGTAGCAATTTATACATGTTGTGGTGCTTAAGATACCTGTGTAAGATTTCAAATTCATTGATATTGATGATATTGTGAGAAATGCATAAAGTCTTCAGGAATCGTACTTGCCGCTTGCCGGCCCTGCTAACGCTAGTAGAAACTGGGGAGTCCCTGGGGAATCCCTAACAATAGACAGAAGACAATAGACAAAAGACAATAAGACAATAAGAACTGGGGAAATCCCTGGGGAATCCCTGGGGAATCCCTAACAATGGAAGGAGAACAATAGAACAATAGCCTAGGTTGATCTGGAACCGCTCCAGATTGAGTCTAGGGTTTGGGTCTGGACTATTGATAAATAAGGCAGGATGTCACGTGACCCGGGTTAGGGTTAGGTCCAGTAACATTCCTAGCCGGAAAATAAGCGCTCTAGATAGGCGCCTAAGGCTGTAAACTGGTGACATTGTTGGAAAAATCCGGTCTCTGTTGGACTATCCATGTCACATACTGTCCGTTGCTGGGCAACTCAGTACGTCAGCAAGCTCGTCAACCAAGAGGGAAACACAATTATTAATAACCAGATCTTGCATGCCCGCAAGAAAACCGTGGATGAGTCGTTTGTGCTTGGGTTCGACCTGCAGGACTTGTATAAACAATTGACTGCGCTATGTTCTACCATGTCGCAAGTCATTCACGCGTTCAGCACCACACGGTGTCAGGAACGAGAGTGGGAAAATCATTGAGATATTGAGAAACAGTCAGCCATACGACAGCAGACGGTACAGTTTCACATACCACTATAACAACATTTACTGATTTTGAGATATTAGCGCTGCCTTGCTGCAATTCTCCAGCTTCTTGGACAGCGAAGTCAGCAGAACAGCTGGTCAAAGCATTTGTTTGGTCTTTACCTGTATGCCACAGGAACTCAGCGGCAGACAATCTCAGTCTTGTCTACCTGGGGAGTTTGCAGCAGCTATTCAACAGTAGCTGGAAGCCAAGCCAAGTCAACATCCAGCCACGACAATAAGAGCAAGAAAGGCAAAGAGAAGGCTTACCAAAGTAGTGAGACCGTTGACATTCCTGACAACACAAGTGTGTCTTCTGAGGACCAAGATCTGCCTGAGTTAGGCTCAGACGTCAACACTGAACTGGATCCTCAGGTTGTAAAGAGCAACATGGATGGAGGCAAAGTTGTAGGGGGTAACGCGGAGCTGCAAGGTGAAGGTGAGTGTGGGATTGTGGAGAACAACATGGGACAACAATGAAGACAAGCGTGCAGGTGGCAAAGATGAGCGCACTGGTGGGAATGAGGCCAAACAAACATGCGCCCACACTAGCCGCCAGGAATGTCCAAGCCAGATGGCCACAGCAACGTCTACCACTGCCACTACACTTCCCTCAACTCATCAAAATGTTTACGCTGGACTCATCCGCCGCCTTTCTCAAGCCTGCTGTATTACTGTACAACAAGCCGCCAGAATTCACCAGCTATCACACGTCTATGACAACATTAATCTCCTGTTCAAAGCCGCTGAGCAAGTCATTGGGCGCAAAGATTCTCTCGAATACAGTACATGCGCCACAGCTATCCGTATTTTTGAGGCAGCCAAGAATGACATGAAGACAGCCAACCTCCTCGAGACTATGCAGAAAGCACCAGAGCTCAGCGTACGGGATGTAGTGCTGACTCAGCAAGAGAACACCCTGTATCCTGCCGTGCTCACTCACACAATTCTGCAGATTGTAGTCACTCACGACGGACCATCTTTCTCAAGGTTCCACAATGACATTGCCAAGAGCCTTCCGGTGACAGAGAACCAAATTCCTTTGCACAAAACTGAATTCTATCCTCTACCGGCCATGGATATTGACAAGTCGTCCACAGTTGGGAATGCTGACGTGATTGATGCCATCTCCAACGCGCTTGCTTACAATACTACCTCTCCAGAGTACCTACATACTGTCAAGATCTACTTGGGCGACCAGTTGTCAATGACACGGCTAGGAAGCGTAGGACAAAACCGTGTTGGACACGATGCACTATGCCACACCCACATGAATGTAGTGCAAGCTATGAGACTCTTCCACGGACAGATGCACGTTGCTTCTGGATGCTTGGATACGCACTGGGGTCTGCCAAGTGCTGGTTCTCAAGACCCTGGAAGTCTCTCCTTCCACAACACCGTCCTTGACTGCAAACCCATTCTTCTCTCCTCACCACCTCCTTATCAGACATGTTCCTGAGCATCTTTCCAGATCCAGGATTGGTCCTTCTTTGTCAGAATAGTGAGCGGTTTTGCACGTTTAGCAAAGTCCTTAATGAAACGCCGATGAAAGTTGGCGAAGCCTAAGAAGGCTTGGACTTGCTTAACCTTTTCAGGTCGCGGCCACTCAGTAACTCTGGTGAGTTTGGTTGGATCCATCTCGATATGTCCGTGAGAAATGATCATGCCTAGGTACTCAATGCGATCTTTCTCAAAAAAGCATTTTTCCGGTTTGGAAAATAGATCGTTCTCGCGTAGACGCTTGAGCACTTCCTGTGTGATGCAACGGTTTTCCTTCTTGTCTTCAGTGAAGATGAGGATGTCGTCGAGATACACCATGACATGTCCTTCTAAGATCAAATCACTCAGAATTTCATTCATCATGGCTTGGAACGTTGCAGGTGCGTTGCTGAAATTGAAGTACATCACCTTGGCTTCAAAAATGCCACGGTGTGTAATGAACGCCGTCTTCCATTCTTCACCCTTTCGGATGCGAACATTATTGTATCCCCATCTAAGATCAATCTTTGAGAAGACCTTAGCCTTGCTTAACAAATTGATTAAATTGTTGATGCGAGGTATGGGGTACCGGTTTTTCACCGTGATGTTGTTCAGTTTTCGGAAGTCTTGCACAAGGCGCAACGAGCCATCTTTCTTCTTGACAAAGAACACGGGTGCTGCAATTGGACTTTTTGATTTGGGGATGTAAACTTTTTGGAATTCCTCTTTGATCCATTGATCTAGAGAATTCTTTTCCATTGGAGACAGCGGGTATAGTTTAGCCGCTTTGGGAAGGGAGGCACCTTCCTCAAATTCGATCGCGTGATCGTACAGTTTGCGCAACGGCATGCGTTCTGACTTTTTCTTTGAAAAGACGTCACCAAATTCCCATAGATATTTTGGTACTAATGGTTTCCAATTGACGGATTCTTGTTCGTCAAAGCCGTCTTCAAAGCCCTCATCTTCCTTTCCAGAAAGTTCAGCGATTATTTCTGCTATTTCTTGGTCTTCTGGATTGTCTAAGTCGATCCAGTGGATGTAAGGGTTGTCCGGGTTGACATTTCCTATTCCGTCCAGGTTGTCTGACACTGAACGTCCCTTAGGTAACTCAAGTTCATCAATCTCTTCTTGAGTTACAGTGATGTTTTTACAGCTCTTGGGGCACAGAGTTCAGGACATCTGGTAAATCTCCACTTGCCATTTGCCCAATCTATCTCCGGATTGTGGCGGCATAAAAAGGTCATCCCGATAATCATTTGTTTACTACCGAGATCAGTAACAAGCATGTGTTGTCTTGC
Organism: Cytidiella melzeri; assembly: GCA_022592445.1. Lineage (NCBI taxonomy): Eukaryota > Fungi > Basidiomycota > Agaricomycetes > Polyporales > Irpicaceae > Cytidiella > Cytidiella melzeri. The sequence goes on along the minus strand of JABYQR010000213.1, from coordinate 23,628 downwards.
TCTGTGCAACCTATTTCTAGGTATGCACGTACTGAGTGAGTGATTTGACCATCTTTATTGGGAGTACCGTCGACATCGATGACGTTAAACGGTGATGCCAGTTGATTTGTGACCAGATTGTTACTTTCAACCACTGACTTACTGATGAACGTGGTTGTGGCTCCTGAATCTACCAGAGCTTTGACCTGCACCTTCTTTCCGTATACCCAAATTGTGACCGGTAGAAAAAATGAATTCTTTGAACGCGCTACATTTTTGACAGTATCTACGGTACAAAGATCAAGGGTATCAGGGCTAAGCATGCATGTTCGCAGGGAGTCACATGATGCTTCGGAAAAAATCCTTGCCCTTGGTCAGCTTTTTCCCTTTACCCTTGTCAGGGGACGGGTGAGGAGTCAAAGGTTCATCATCTTCCGTTGGGACCTCCTCAATATAAGCCGCCAATTCTAGGCGCGCGGTATTTACGTTTTTTGTTTTACACGACGAAGCCTTAGGGGCTTCGGCCTCGCTGTCTGTCCCAGAGTCCTCGGCATCTGCTGTCTGAATCTTCTTCGGTGCCGAAGACTTTCCATCCTTCTTCCCATCCTTCTTCTTGGCATCGGGCTTCTTCTTCAGGCCGTTGAGGTTACATTTGTCCGTGTTATGTGCTTTGGACTTGTGAATGTGACAGAACTTCTCCGACTTTTCAGTCGAATTCACCTCTTTGCCTTTGCCCTTGTTTCACTTCTCGTTCTTCTTCTTGTTCTTGTCCGCAGTGTCCACCTCCATAGGAGTGGACATATCCTTTTCCTTTGCAAAGATCTGGCCCTGTGCTTCCTCCGGATGGACCTTCTTGTGGATGTCAAGCAAGAGGTCGAGGAATTGAGGCCATGTGGTAGGGATTTGATTTTCATCTTTCCCAATCATGACGAGCCTCATGTCCTTCTCAATGACGTGCTTGAGCTTGTGAATGAGCACGTTGTCCTTGTATCCAGAAAGCCTACCAAGTGTACGGAAGCGTTCCGCATACTTGACGAAGTTCTTGTGCGCCAGATCCGTATTGTTGAACAAGGCGTTAAGCTCCTTTCGAGCGCCCTCCTTGTCGTCCCGTTGACCGTATTGTACCTTGAGCTCGTTCTCAAACTCTTCCCACGTTCCAATTGTCTGACCCTTTGTCAGCTTCTTGATCCACGGCTCCATGTATTGATCCGCCGCGCCTGAGAGCCGGTTCATCGCAACGGCAATACGTTGCCTATCTGTAGCAACGTTCTCGTGGACAAGCCACAGAGAGATCTTGTTCAACCACTCGTTGAACTTGACCTTGCCATTGGTGCCATTGAACTCTGGGGGTTTGCCAATCTTAGGCTGGCGCGGGGATCCTCCTTGTCCTTGAGACAAGGGAAGCTGATTAATCTGGTTGACAACGTTGGTAATTGTTGTCTTGATCATGTCGAGGTCAGTGTCCATCTGCTGGACTTGCGTGTCTGCAGCAGACTGTGAATATAGGTCTTGAGCGACCTTATCGACGTATTCCTGGAGGTTATCCTCCAGCAATGACAACTGATTGTTCCAGATGAGAACCATTTGATTCATCATATTGTGAACAATATCAGTTGTTGCTTCTCCTTCAACTGTGCGAGTAAAAGCCCTTTGGGCTATGGTGAGGTTGTGGAAGATGTGCTGCTCAAAGTTCTCCACAGAAGGATTATAGACGATGGGCGTGATTTTGCCAAAAGGAACAGAGTGGGTGAGGTTAGCAGCGGGAGCAGCGCTGGATCCGGCGTTGGATTGAGAGGCCATTGCTTCTAATATCTTAGTTAGCAAAGGATAAGCGAAATACTATTTCTAGTATAAGAAGAAGAGGAACACCACTTTTCACACATTGAACTCTTGTCAGAGTTGTTTTCACACATTAAATCCTTTTCAGGAAGTTGTCACCGAGTAAAATGAGGCTTGTCAGCCCATACATTTTATTTCATTTCCGCATATACAAAGGCATTCATATCGAACAGTCCTTCTAGTAGCTCTAGGATATAACCCCATCTTCGATGTATGTCTACAAAACTAATCCTGCTTAAACTCTTCAAGTCCTTTTTCAACATTCTCCATTCCCTATTTGTCATCTTGTCCGTGTGATTCTCCTTAGACCACTGTTTGATCATGAAGACACAACCGATCAGCAGCTGGGCTTTCTCCCGACGAGTGTTGAGCTGTTGATTAGACGATTGCCCACCACTCGAGAAGAAACCCCTTGCACGTCTATTAAGCACCCGTAGCACGTGGCTTAGACGCTCTACACGGTCACGTTACTTGCTACTACGTCACACTGGCATGTGACTTAGCTTAAGTAAGAACACATGGCTACAAACACATGGCTCAGCCCATAGCTAGGGTTTGACATCATAGATACCGTTCACATGGACTCCTTTTGCTCTTTACCTATTGTTCTCTTTATGGAAGGATGTTCTCACAGGTGTGGGAATGGAATACAATAGTTGGTCTCCTTTTAGATAGATTCTCTCATGAGTAGAGTTCTTGGCAAGGTCTAGACAATAGCTATTGTTCTCCTTTAGGTAGTTCTTTTGTTCTTCGTTCACACGGCTTCTGTCAAAGCCTGCCCTTAACATGGTCTTTGCGCAGGTCCCTGAAGTCTATATATACAGCTGCATGTACGCTCCTAGCCCCCCATCTCAACCTCTTGGTCTTTACTGGGCTAGATTTCTGAATAAGTTTGATAGCTGGTGAACGCATTGTGCTTCACGCCTGCCACCACCTCCTCCTCGTTATCCACATTGTGTCCCTGTTTGTCACGTTGAGCCCCATCTCCGAGTCAATCAGAGCTCTTGAAGACTGGTGTCACTATCTGGAAGGATTACCCGCGCACTTCGAGATCATCACAGATCATCAGAATCTGCAGTATTGGCGTACGGCTCAGGACCTGTCTAGACAACAAGCTCGGTGGTCCTTATACCTTAGCCAGTCTGATTTTGCATTGACACACCAACCCGGAAAGACCCTTACTCAAGGTGACCCGCTGTCCAGAGTTAGAACCTTGGAAGTGTTAGACGCATCAGACAACAAAGAACAAGTTGTGCTGAAACCCAAACATTTCCAAACCATAGCTGCCTCAAGTACTCTAGAAACAGACCCTTTGGAAGCTCAAATCAGAGACATTAGCCTTCGAGAAGCAGAGGCTGTTCAGGGATTAGCCAAACTTAAGAAGGACGGACCCCGGAAGTTGACAGATGGTGGACTGGAGTGGGAAGAAGACAGCGGACTGGTGTACTACAAAGGGAAGCTGTACATTCCTAAAGATCGAGAAGTCCGAAGGGAGATTTTACGTTGATGCCACAATGCGTTACCAGCAGGACATCCTGGCAAACACGCAACCCTAGAACTACTAACACGGCACTATTGGTGGCCTTGCATGGCATCATTTGTAGAACATTACGTCCTCGGATGTGACAGGTGTCAGCGAACCAAACCAGTACAGCACTCTGTTGCCCCAATACAGCCCATCGAAGTACCAGACAGACCTTGGCAGGTGGTTGGTGTTGACTTAGTCGGACCATTCCCACGTAGTAAGGGGTTTGACATGATTGCCGTGTACACAGACTTGTACAGCAAGCAAACACATGTAATCCCAACCCACTCTACTGTCACAGCTGACGGTATAGCCAACCTTCACATCAAAGAAGTGTTCAGGCTCCACGGCATTCCCCAACAGTTTATATCCAATAGAGGACCCCAGTTTGCAGCTTGTGTCATGCAAGCGTTGTACAAACGGTTAGGCATCACTGGCTCCATGACTACCACCTACCACCCCCAGGCCAATGGTCAAACGGAAAGAACCAATCAAGAGGTAGAAAAGATCCTACGACTCTTTGTTGACCAACAACAAGATGATTGGGCAGAATACATCCCAGTGGCTGAATTCGCCATCAACTCCCGGGTCAACTCATCTACTCAGCACTCTCCGTTTGAAGTCATGTACGGGTATCTACCGGACTTTACCAACCCCATTGGTGGTCAAAGTTGCATGCCGAACCTGGACGCATGTCTAGAAAAGCTCAGATAGGTTCGGGCAGAAGCCAAAGCTGCCTCGCGTCTATCTAAGGAAAAGATGGCCAAAGCTTGCGGATACACCCGTAGAACTACTCCAGTCTTCAAGGAAGGGGACCTCGTGTCACTGGGTAACCACGGCCCAATTTCCGGTGGAAAAACATGAGAAATACGTGAGAAAAAATGGCGATTTTACGGTACCTTTTTGTAGCAGAAATAGCGCCGAAAAACACTGAATATTTCATCTTGTATTTCTTGTGAGCGAATGGATGAAAAAGTGGCTTTTTTCTCAATGCGTTTTTCCGGCCTTTTGGTTTCTGTTGAAAATACCATTGAGAAACGCTCCGTTTAGGCATCACCAAAAGGCCAGAAAAACACATTGAGAAAAAAGCCACTTTTTCATCCATTCGCTCACAAGAAAAACAAGATGAAATATTCAGTGTTTTTCGGTGCTATTTCTGCTACAAAAAGGTACCGTAAAATCGCCATTTTTTCTCACGTATTTCTCATGTTTTTCCACCGGAAATTAGGCCGTAGTTACCCAGTGTGTAGTTGTCTTCCAAGAACGTCAAAGTACATCAGCAGTCTGATGAACATACATATTGGATCAAACTCAAATCCGGATATTGTATTCACGACAACATCAATGTTGAACGGCTATCTCCGTACCGAGGAAACAAAGTAAACGGCCTCATACCAAAACCACCAGCACCGATCATAGTAGATGATCAACAAGTCTACGAAGTCGAGAAGATCCTAGACAGTCAGATCTACCGGAAGCAAATGCAGTACCTAGACAAATGGAAAGGCCATGGAGAAGGTGATGTAACGTGGGAACCTGCAGTAAATCTGATCAATGTGAAAGAGAGCATTGCAGAGTTCCACGCCAGACATGCCAATGCACCTCAGAAACTGCCCAAAGCACTCTTCAACTCTATTCCTTGGAAACTGTTGGAGAACATCACAGAAGCTATTGCATCTGACCTTGAGTGGGCAGATGGTAGAGTCACTGGTCTTAGTTCATCGAGACGATGAATTTTAGGAGGGGGGTAATGACATGGATAGTCCAACAGAGACCAAATTTTTCTATCACAGTCACCAGTTTACAACATCAGGCACCTATTTAGAGCACTTATTTTCCAGCTAGACTATTACTAGACCTAACCCTAACCCGGGTCACGTGACATCCTGCCTTATTAATCAATAGTTCAGACCCAAACCCTAGACTCAATCTGGAGCGGTTCCAGATCACCCTAGACTATTGTTCTATTGTTCCCCTTCTATTGTCAGGGATTCCCCAGGGATTCCCCCAGTTCTTATTGTCCTATTGTCTTCTGTCTATTGTTTTCTGTCTATTGTTAGGGATTCCCCCAGTTTCTATTGTTCTATTGTTCCTGTTCTATTTGTTCTATAGTTCTATCATTCTAGTTCCATTGTTCTACATACCCTGGTCCCTTATTGTTACCCTGGTCCCTTATTGTTCTATTGTTACTCCAGCCCCACAGTTACTCCAGTCCCTAGTGTGGGAACTTGCGCACAGACCACCCAGCCACAGTATATATAGTAGACCTTACCCTCCCTAGCTCTGCATCTTGACCTCTCTGTCATTTGCACTGCTAGGTGAGTTACTGCATGTAACTCAGTATCATCCCTATTAACTCTGTCATTTGCACTGCTAGTATCCGGCCTCTGTGCCTGCTTGCCTGCTTATCATCGACTTTGACCTCATTGTCGTCGTTGGAGATCTACTTCCACTTCCACTCCCCCTCCTCTCCACCCTTGTTTAGGGTTTATCAGCATAGCAGCAGTCACTCTGCGGCAAGCGCTGGATAAGCGCCTAGATATTCCCAATAATACTGTTGCCTGGTAAGGCAAGTCTTGTAGAAACATTGAAAATCTGTGACAGTACCCTCTTGTGCAATGTGTCATTCTCTACGCTACACGTGAGGCCCAAGCTATAGGGCTGCGTGATTCTTGCTAGGCAAAGATGGGCACAGGTGGGTGTTTTCTCTCTTTGCATGTCATTAGGGTCGTTCAAAGTTGGCGCAGCAGCGCAGCTCGCAGTTCGCAGCGCCGGCGTCTTTCGCCCAAAATGGCAAAATGATGTAAGCGGTCACAATCCGTCACGGCGTGTCAGTATTGCTCGCGGCCGTCGTGCTCACAGTACTGTCTGTGCTCGCATCTCAGTAGCTTAGTTACTATGGCCCAACCTCTCACAGGATCATGTACTTCACTGTTTCAACAAATTTATTTGTCACATCATGTCCTGCACCTTGTTTGCTGAATCTATATATCCAAGATATTTTTACTGTGAGTTGAACTTAGCTACGAGTTCGTCAATCAACTGCTGCCTTTTGTTGTTGTCCTCTGCCAGATTCAACACGTCTTGACCCTCTTCTACATCTACTGCTCCCTCTTCTCCCGCCATCATGCGAATAAACCCGTCCATGTTCTTGGTACCTTCGATGTCGATGCAAAGATTGTGAAGAATGATTGTAATCGTGATCCAGCGACAAGCCTGCACGTGTTCATTGTTATTGCGAATTGGAACTCGAAGCCCTCTTAAGCACTGCCAGTGACCTTTGAGAGCACCGATACAGTGCTCAGATCGGACACGAAAGCCTGTAACAATGGTGTCAAAAAACTTGTTGAGTAGTTTTTTTTTTTTTTTTTTTTTTTTTTTTTTTTAACCTCCTTGTTTATTATCCTTGAGGGCGTAGCCCTATGGTAGACATATACACTTCGTAGGCTATTTTTAGCGGGTAATCCATCTGTCTTAAAGCTAACTATGTCATCGTGTACCTAAGTACTGGGGGGGGGAGAGTTTTTCCAATTAATTAAGAGTGATAGATGGGAAATATGGATTGATATCAGGGACGGTTAATCTGTATGGGATGTCGAAACGGAGATATTCCCGCGGACCAGGCTCAGACCCGAGCGCCCCATAATGTCCCATCTCGGTTACATCTGCCACGCCGGGCCAACCGGGGGGACCAATCCCGGCTGGGGGGCAACGCTAGCATGGGCACCACTCCACGCTCAGACGTGATGGCCGGACTACGCCGAGTATGCAGGGACGGGGCTGTCACTCGGTGATGTCCGAGGGTGATCCCGGGGGAACACACGCAGCTTCAAGCGCACATAACGAGTGCAAGACATGAGAAGGATAACGCGAAAATCCATCAGCAGTGGAGAAATCAAAGGGGGGCAAGGGGATTCGAACGCTGACGCGTCTCCTCACCCACAGCGCGGTGGCCCACTACACCACCGTGCCCCGCCTGTTGAGTAGTTGAAGAGATGGTGGTTTCTTGTGAACCAGAATTGTCCTCTCATTGCAGGGATATGCTGAGTCGGTCCAGGCAAACTCGCCCTCCTCAAAGAACCAGTCAGGATACTTTGCAGCTGCAGTATGCTCAAAGGCGCTTGCATCGTGAGCTGAACCAACAAGGCCGTGCGAGTAATCCACAATTTGCAAAGAAGTTGGAATGTTGCCAATCTGAAAACCCCATGAGGACTGTGAAATTTGTTGCAGCTTAACACACACCTGAACATTGAGTCCGTAATTACACTCCCGAGTGTAGTATGCATCGCCATTCTGCCCTGGCTTTGAGGAAAGGAAAGAGCTACGATTGTACCATCATACATCACCCAACCGTTACGCCAAGTTCCGCAAAAGCCTAAGTGTTGATCCATCCACTCTTTCTCCTTTTCCTTTTCCGCATGCGTGAGTCTCCAAACAAAGAGATCGTGAAGAGACTCAATAGCCTCGAAGCATCGCTGCGTGTACAGTACCACTGAACCCTCCGAAATTCCTGCTACTCTCGCAATGTCCTCCACTGAAGCTCCATTGCCATACCAACCTAATCGGTAAAGTGTAACAGCAAGCTGCTGCTCCACAGGTGCTTGCGAATTGTTGGAATTGTTGGTAAAGATTGGATGATCATCAATCAAGTTCAGAAGTGTTTGAAACACCTCTGGAGACACGCGAAGCATGTTCAGGAAACGATGATGGGTGTGGGGACTTTGAGCATACTCCCATGCAAGATGCAAGTTGGGGACCTTTAGGACAGGAGGTTGCACACGAAGATAGCGTGCTTGCATGATAGCAGCAAGAATCCCGACGTCACCTTGAAGCTGCAAGAGAGTTTCCTCAAGGTTATCAGAAGGGTTCATGATATCCCGAAGCACCATGCTCCGGAGATATGCTCGAACAAGCTCTGTGCGATAGGGAGTGTAGGGCATGGTCGAGGAAGAAAAAGGTAACAAAAGTTGATTACGGTCGCTCGACTGCGTTACATCTTCGTGACTACCTAATTGGGTAAGCGCTCATCGGACCGGCTCTATAACCGGCGCTGCGAACTGCGAGCTGCGCTGCTGCGCCAACTTTGAACGACCCTATTCCTTCTCTATGTAATAGTACCTTTGTATTCCTTGTGTTGTCAATAAATGCCTGACAGCTTTTGTTGCTGAACATACACACCTGAAATGTTAGTCTGCCATCAGGATTTACATTAATTCTATTGTCTTTGTACGTGCAGCTTAGCAGCTAGCCTAAAAGTAAGGACTGATTGCCAGTGTGTCTCACCATTCCTGAGCCCCTTTGCAACCTGGGTACAAGACAATGAGGTACTGCTATCTAGGGACATGTTGGTGTTGCACATCAGAGAGCGACTGGTAGAGGGGTGGGTGATGCAGAGAGCAGCGAAACCCAGTGGGCCTTGAGCATTGAGACACGTTGTTCATCAAGTGCCCGCTGTCGCTGAGAGTCAACGGGTCGCTATGGAGTACGAGTATGGTGTTCCGGCACTATCCTCCTCAAGGTCTTCTTCTTGGAGTACTCAGATACAGTCTCCAGAAGGGACACTATTTTTGTTGACGCAGATCTGGGAGCTAAAGTCGCAACAGAGGGCCTTCGTTGCGGGAAATGTGTACACTTTAAAGAGCGTACAGTAGTGTCAATTGAAGGCATGGCTTTTGCAAGAACTTCATCCACGTTGAGAGCATCAGAAAGCCTCTCGCTAAGTGTAAGACCTGTAAGGTCTAGGTTGACCGAGAGCACGTCTTGAACCGTCGTATCGACGCCTTTTGGTGTCAGTTCAACAGACTCTATGTTCAGTGTTGGAGAGGTCTGCACGCTTCGGTCAATGTATACTGTATCATCAAGATCATCTTCAGAGGCCGTTGTGGATGGCTAAAGGCAGATGCCCAGGCATGCTACCTAACTATTCAAAATTGTTGATGTCTGCGGCGTCATAAACGTCCCTGCATGTGAAGAGGTCGTCCACGGTCAAACCCTCAAGGAGCTTGTGCTCGGCTGCTTATGCTTGCAAGTCTACCTCGTCAATGTGATCCTAGATATTGTCTGCATCTTCCGCTATATATAATTCAAGAAACGGGAGACGGTAGTTGAGCAGTATCAATACGTACCCTGTAACTCATGCTCTCAATGGTCTATGTCTTCAATGTCAGGATCAAACGAGGAACCCACATCTTGCGCATGCGTCACGCGATAGGAGTGTTGCCGTGGATGCTTGACGATGGCCGTGATGCGTGAAATAACTAAAAAGTGGTCATAATCTCGCTGCAAGTGTCCAGAGACCTAAGCGTACTCACTGCATCATTCAACATAGACTCATCCTCGTCCTCGTCCTCGTCATCCCAGTCCATCGTCTCATCCGGACCGTCACTGCTCCATGGCCAGTCGCTGGCACGTCCCTTGCCAGATATCTTGCGCTCCCTGTCCTTGACCGCGCAACTCAGGCAGCGCGCCTTGAACCACTCTCGAAGAAACTTCTTCCCGGGGGCCTCTTCGGCAGTCCCAGATGATTCTAAACGGGGAGGCGGAGTGCTGATACAACGGGACAGCGACCGTGTGCGGTCAACAGTGGGCGAGCTACGTGCCACAGTCTTATACTTCGACTGTCGACATTCCTGAGCTTGGAGATGAATTGATAAGAGGGTGGCCGCTCAAACGAGGTACGCAAAGGAGCCGCATACGGCTGGGCTAAAGTAGGGTGAGGTTTGAACGGCGGAAGGCAGAAAGTACCGGGTCATGGAGGGGTAGGCGCGTTGGTTGAGGGAGGGGACAAGGTAGTCGGTGGCACGGCTCGAGACAGGCGGGTGGCTGAGATCACAGATTGGCTACCGGGTTCAATGGACTGTGCGCGTTGCTGTAGTGCTGTATTCTAGACGAGGGAACGACCTTACGGACATTAAAAGCATTACGCCGGGAAGGTCGACATCGAGATCGGGTTGCATTCGGTCCAGCTCTGCCAGGTATCGGGAGAGCGCGAGATAGGAGTAGCCTCCGGAGCTGTTGCCTATGAGTGTGACGTTCTCGAATGCGAAGCCCAGCGACAAAAGGTACGCGTAGCCCACAAGGAGATCGAGCAGCTGTGCAGGAAATGCAGTACTAGGTGTGAGTGCTTTCCTGTGATTGACAGCTACGGAAACCTTTTCAACAAGATATTCCAAAACACCCATAACAGACGTACCTAGAACATGCCGATTTGTGATCTTGGTGAACTTGTATGGAAACATCGTGCTTTGCGGGTGTGAAGCTGTGAACGTCAAACTCGATATCAGAGCAAAACAAGTGAGTTGTCTGACGTACCCTCCGTTAACATACATGATCACTTTCTCATCAGGCCCAGCAAGCTCGTCCCTCTCCCGCCATACATCAATTGGACAAAACGTTCAGAAACACGGTACCTGCTTTCGCCCGACATGTTCTCCCCAAGCCTTGTCAATGCTGACCACCCATCCCTCCTTCACACCCGGCACCACGACCATCTTCACCTTTGTTCCCTTCCCCACCAGCTTGTGTATCCTGTCATCAGTCTTCCACGCATTCGCCACTGGTTCCCGGGGTAATGAGAGGTACGTCGTACATGTGAAATACAGCTGACGGGTTGCGACAGCGAGACTTTGTCGGAGGGTCCAGTTGGGATGGGGTCTGGTGCTGGGTATGATGTGTGTTATGGTACGAAATGCCAGAACGGGTGAAAGGGAGATTCCAAACGTTAGGAAGCCGAGGGTCGCGTAGAATATATAGGTGCGTTGGGCACAGTGGACGGGTCTCTGACATTGTTGTCCATAGTCTGCAAAGACGATGGTGAAGATGGTGGTGGTGGTGTGGATGATAGGGACATGAGCCACGATTCAATTACGGGAAGTCACTCAATTTCACCACACACAAACAACCGTTCAAGGTGATAATCCCCTCTATTGTTCTATCTGGATATAGTGCTACGATGTGTAGCGCCGTCTTACCACTCATACAACCTGGTAAGTGCATGTGGCGTGTATGTACTCACTTCTGAGCATTCCCCGAGCTCTTAGAACACTCCTCACTCGCAGCTGCGCATCTCAATCGATGTTTCTCTTGAGCCCCTCGATGTCGTTTCGCTCCAGTGGTCGAGCTTTGTGGCCGGCACACCACGCCACCGAGCATTCACCGACCCTAACGTTGAGGGAGCTCAGCAGTCCAACCAAAACATCATCAGCATGTACTCGTATTGAAAATATAGCCGAGGCTCCTCAGACAGAAACCCGCGTGGCGGTTGCGTCAACTACACTGAAGCCGAATCACATTTCCATCACGTTCACACCTGGTGTATGGCTTTCGTCAACTGCAAAAGACGATGCAAGCGATGCGCTGGCGAAGCTACTCAGTTGCAGTACCCTTCTTAGGAAGGAGAATGGGCCCAAGGTGATTCATTGCCACTACAGCGTACGTATCATATCCTTAATTTCGTCTATCACGCCTTACAATTCTTGCGCGGAAAGTGCGAAGGCGTCTTGGACATAGAGTACATGCAGGGACTCGATCGGGATACTCTCCACGACTTCTATGGTGTTGACGAGTTGATAGTCGCGATCAGCGAAGGGGCTCGATGCTGGGTGAAAGCGGCGTACAAAGACCAGATGAAACGGGTAAGTGCATCTTTCTTGTTTGTACATGCCTCACTCAGCTTCAATACAACAGCGTACGATGCCTGAGCTGACACTACAAGATGTTTACTCTTCTTTCCGAATAGTCAGAATTCAATACTTTGGACCGTCCTACATCAAGGTCACACTCGTCCAAGACGTTTTGTGGACTAGTGCGTCTGGCCCAGAACGGCTGTTCGCGCAGGAAACCGAGGCTCGCAGATCAGTGCGCAAACGACGAAGCTCGGGAGACATTGCAATACGCAGCCAAAATTGCTTGCGACAACCATGCCTCTACAAATCGGCTCACGAGCAATCTGAGCCTTCTTCCACTCGTCACACTACGACTTCGCCTGACGAGATCTCGTCGTCAAGACTTCTGTCTGGGGAGGTTACGCCCAGAAATAACATTTGTTGCTCTCCTTGTTCCGGGACAGGCAGCCACCGTCCGGCACATGCTCTTGTCCTGAATGCGGAAGCCGAAACGCGTTTATCCAGGCTGAGGGATATCCTGAGTGGCTGACGCTTTTGTGTCGTGGCACTGGTGGCCATGGCACAGGGCCGAGTGTAAGCCCTATTATGGTTGGTCGTGGCAACGTTGCCAATTTTTGTCAAAGGTGAAAACACATGGTCCTAGCACTAGCCACAGCTCAATGTTTGTTCGCCTTATAGTGGCGTTTGGATCTCAACATTTTGCCCAGATGTCTGTATGATCTTGGTAAATCTGTGGCACGCAATTTTCTTTTCGATGTTTGTGTTAACCCGTTGTCTCAGCAGACTTCGCATTTGGTTGGTGTGGCAAGTGGCCAGCGCCGTTCTGAACACTAAGTACCTCTGCGCAGCCCCGACCAGCTTTGGTTTTTGGTTCCGGCTTGCTGCTATATAAGCTACCACCGGACCATTGTGGGGACGGCACAAGACCGCTCGACGGTGTCCGAGCCCGCTCATCCTCGCATTTCAGCTCATTCTGCACCAATGTCACAGTCATCAGAGTCATCATTCACTCCTTCGATATCCGATGTCAGCTATTACCGAGCTTCCAGCGGAAGTGCCACTCCACCTCGAACAGTGGTATCCTCTAGCACTACGACCACTCATCAGAACCTCCAACGAACTCGCACAATCACAAGAGTCAACATGTCGGTCGCCGAATATCACAAAATTCAGGGACAAAGAGTCATCTATGACAACGACGCCGGGAAATCAGTCGATCAAATCATCCAAGATTGCAAGTCACACGACTCAGCACACGAGTTTTCCAAGGAGATCCCAGACGAACACTATTGCAATGAATACGAGTGCACTTATACGGTCGGTGATCCTGTACCTCAGCACTGTCAATACGCTTCTGAAGAGGTGGCGACAGGTCTTTGATGGCAATGTAGTATATCGCAACACTGGGTCTCACCAATTTCACCTCCCGTATAACGCGCGGACGAAAGCGAATGTCATGTACAATGTGGCCAAAGGAGTTCAACAATGGCTATTGGGCCAGCCCAACTTGGTGAGCTGCTACTGTCCTGACTGTGAACATCGTCTTGATTGCATCGAGAGTAGCAGAAAGGCACAGCTCCACTTCGTCTTTGGGGGCAGAGAAATGTAGAAACGGCGCTGGACTCGTCGGAGGCCTTCAAGGTTACGAACGTGGCCATCGTGGGTTTTCTCAGTGACACAACTGGTCTCATACAGGTCGAAGTGAGACGAAACTGCGCAAATGCTGACGTGGTGTCTATGGCGAGCGACAGGAGTGGGTATAGCGTTGATTCTGGGATGAGCATGGATTATACAGCTTCTCAGTCCACCGTGGCGCGATGGGTGGACGGTTACGCCACCTCTGCTTGCTCCTCGTCGTACAGTGATATATAGCAGTCCATATCAAGCTCTGGTAATGTTGCATGTTCGCCGCTGTATTCCTTTGATGTTTTCCGGAAGTCTCGAGTCCCGACTCGAAGGATGGTAGGTCAACACTGCAAAGCTCAACCTCAGATTTCCAGCCAGTGCCGCGCAGGTTACTTACCATAACATTCTCTTGTTGTTTTTGTTGGATAGCACCGTGCTGCAAGAAAGTGCATATATGACTACTTGTTGTACTGTTTGACTGCAGCTTATTTAGGGGTGCCTGGTACACCCTGCTGAGCATCTCTTGCACCGTTTCCTCGAAAGGCTGCAGGCTGCGCCCCAAAAGCTTCTTTGAGATAGGGTCGACAACAGCGAGTTCACCCCGCACTAACGCGGAATACATCGTCGACCATTTTGTCAGGAGGTCCTCCCCGCCGCTGTTGCTGCTAGCATATTCGTCTAGAGAGATAATTGTGGGCTTCAGCGGCGGTTCTGATTTGAGCGTCGCTGTGATGAGCTGTGCAAGCTCAGCACGCGTTCATGCCTTTGAGCCTGTGAATCTGACGGTTTCGTCCACGTGCGTGTCCTGTTTTGAATCGTGACCGAAACTTGAATCAGACTCATATGACGTTATTTATGGGTATTTATTCGAAGTCGCGAACGTCACGATTTTGTGATTTTTCATGTCACAATCATGGTTTCGACTGGTGCACTCGCAAACACGCGAACAAAAAACAAGAAACCACTCATCACACTCGGGCGCTTCAATAGCGCTTAACATGCCGCTGCTTTCCTCAATTGGCAAATTCGATCTCCCACGCTCCTCCCCAGCATCCAGGAAGGATTTCTAGGACACAAATCTTCACATAGCTATAGAATAATAGGATTGAGCAATCATTGTAATTCTCTTCTCCTACTATGTAATGTTCAATTTGTGCAGCAACACCCATTACCTGTTATAAAGCACTTGGAGATCAATAAAGCAATGAATTCCAGTAGCTCCATGGCTCCAGTGACAATGAGATTGTTGCATTAGTATACTACTATACATTGCAGGTGCGTTGATTTTGTACTGGGGGAATTCAGCTGCACAGTGAGCTTGCAAAGCCTTTTTACTACCAAGAGGGCCCCGCCGCTCGGGCGGCTCAACCCCCATATTTGGTCTCCCATCAAAACTCGCGCAAATAGACGCTTGATGGTGAGGACCGTGGACTCGTTTCGCGAAAGTGAAACCGTGACCATGTCACAAATCCTCGTTCACGCCCTCGTTTCGCCCATTGTGACCGTGCAAACGAGTGGTTTCTTGATAAAAACCCAAAAATAACTTCATAGACTCAGCATGTATGTTTCACGCACCGTAATCATAAGTCTTGAGGTACCTTCCCCCAAATTGTCTCGACATACCCATGCAATGCCACCATCATCATACGGGACCCTCGCCTCACGCCCCCGACTGGGATCCCAATACCCAAAGTACAACGGATAACTCTTGCTGTATATCCCCTCTCGTATGACTGTGCAGGTCAAGCCACATCCTTTCAGATGGTTTTTTGTATCTAGATGCGCCTGCATCACCGCCGCTTGGCTTTCTCCCACGGACAGTAAGGAATCATAGTATACGTGTTTGATCCCTACGTGTTTCGCTGCATTGATAGCGGCGATGTGACTCTTGACGCGTATCTCGTCACATGCGATGGACGGACAGGATACGACGAGGAGCTTGTCGCCGCCAAGGAAGGCAGCGTCGAGAGTTTCGGGTTTGGTGAACTCGCCTTGACGGATCTCGACGCCGGAGTCGAGTATATCGGGTGTTGCGCCTGCGGGATGGTATGGTGATACGATTACATCACTCACTATCATGGGGGATTCGTCGCAAGGTTGGAGATGCTGGGGTTTGTCAAAATGTAGAACAGTAGCGCACCTTTAACGAGGCGGATCAAGTGTTTGAAGACCTTGGAGCCAAGACCACCGGTTGCGCCTGTGAGAACATACTTCACCATCTTCAATCTATGTCCAGCTGGTTGGCTGCGCGAGTTGAAGGTATGGAGAGGGAGCAGACGAGATGGAGGGTATATCTCACCTTCGAGCTCATGCTTACACATCCCATTATGATGTCCCAAGCATAACATATATGTCATCGCGGATAAGATGTTTATGCTTAGTACCATAAGAGTATCTTAATTTTCCAATACGATCAAAATCTAGTGGGTCCTTGAGCTGCTCGAGAGTGAATTGGTTTCGCGGAGAAAGCCTCAGGCTCCTTCTTCGCAAAGTCAGCTGTGATATATCCTCGCTCTGAATGAATAGATCACTTGCCTCGCCGGAGGTCCGAGTCTGAGCCAACCGATTTGAGTATTTGAAATGGGAATCTGAGGGCATACACTGCGCGAATTGAGAATATAGACAGCCCGCATCCGAAAAAGGGTTGTTGCAGCATCACCAGGATGTAGCAAAAGTTGGATTGTGTCGCTCACAACGAGTCGCGGTGCAGAGCAAGGGCGCTCCCATCAGGGAATCCGGAATTCGATACTATTAGAAAATCTTCGGCGAGTAGCTGTTCTTACCATTTTTCATCCATTTTTATGTGGAGTATCAGGAGTAGTACGAGTATGGTCAGTTTTCAGAGTAGCCAAAAATAAATTGCCTCCTACTCCGGCGGCGCTATTCTCAGATATTTCAGACATATTCTATAATTAAAATCGAGAAAATCAGCGAAGTATTTGCATATCATCTCAACATTCCTATAGGATAGTGGACATTCCGCGCAACTTTGAACAGGGATCAAGGGCAAAAGACGAGGTTTAAGGTTTGATATGCAAGCAAGGGTGTAATGTATTGATACGGCAGCGCGACAAGGTACTATCATATTTTAACGCTATCACATCTCCAATCTTTACTCATCCATGGCATCCAAGTCCACCAGAGCTGCAGTGTCGACATTTGCGGCCGGATTCTTGCCGCGCCTATTGTTGGATGTTAGCACCCACGATTCAATGAGGATAAACAGCACGTACGAGACGGTTTGGTACAAGTCGGCCATTAGACGGTGATACTTGCCTCCCTCGTTGCGGATATCCTCAAGGACTTTGACGTGATGTTCGTAAATGGGCTGATATGTGTCTCCATGGAACGGGTGCTTGATGTGCTCGCCAGACTTTCACTCGAGGAGAGCACAATGGACCTTGAAAGAAAGGCATGTTTGAGTATGTACCACACAGCAAGAAAGCTATCATACCGCAGTAGCCGCTAAAGCAACAATAGGGATAGGGAGCTCGAGCTCGTCCTTCTTCGTACCTTCTTTGAAAGTTGACGAAAAGCGCTTGCTGTGCTTCTCGGCAAGCGAGCTATGTTCGCCGCGACCGCCCTCGAAGAATGATTTTGTAATGACCCGGAGGATGCAACGGTGCTTGAAAGGCTTATTTCGCCGCATCACGCCGCCCTACGGAAGTCTCAGTGTGCCAAGTCAGCCGGAAGACTAATCTAAACGACGTACCTCTTCGGGAAAAATGTATGTGAAGTTGTCAACAAGGTCCTTCACGCGTTCTGCACACTCGGGGCCTGGAAGGAGGCCATAATATCCGGCAACACACGTAGTAGCATTATATTTGACTTCACCGCGACGATTAGCGATGCGAGCAAGTAGCTAGGCGACACATCAGATACCACTCAAGCAAGAAGAGGTCAAAATACTTACGTGTTGCGCTATATCTTCGCCAAAGGTAACATCGTTCTCGAAACGTTCGGCATACTCTTGGAAATCGAGGCGAGTTGCGCATCAATGAAGGGTGGCACGAAGACCCTTCCAATGGTTCTTCTCGGAGGGATATGCAGACTTGAAGAGATAGTCGCCTGTTGACATACAGATTGCCGTGCGTATGAGCTGCTGAAGTTTCACTGGTTGCGCCTTGAGTGAGAGGGGTAGAGTGGGAGGCGGAGGAACGTAGTGGGCGTCGACTGGCCAACCGTAGTTGGGTGAATTGAGGTCGGCGCTGGAGCTCGGCATGCCTTGAGAAACAGTGACTGGCGGTGAAGAGCGAGTTTCGCTGTCATTCGCTTCAGCCGTGAATGCGGGTCTCTACACACAGAAGACATATTAACTATGAACAATTTAAGACAAGCAGACACTGACCTCTGCCTGTCGCGCTCGGGCACGCTTACCACCTATTGTTTTGCCGGTTTTCTGGCGCAAGGACAAGTCAGCACGGGGTTGAAAGCTGGGTGTATCAATGTCGTCGTGATCCTCTGGCTCAGCATTGTCGAAGTCTTCAACTTCGGTTGTGCTGGTCATTTCAAGCTCGACGTCGGGGATGTCGATTTCGGGGGTCACACTTTGTCCATCGCGGTTGTGAGCCGCGATGCGGGGTAACTGCCAACGGGATAGCATAAGGGTGTTATATTCATGAGTACAATTGCATATCAAACCTCGTTTTGCAGTTGAGACCGTAGCTGGCTGCGTGCAACGTCAACAAGATCATGATCTTCGGATTGGCTATAATCGCCATCATCGTTTTCGTCATCGTCACCAACACCATGATAATGCTGGTAGTCTTCTTCGACATCAGCATCATCCTCTTCAGCCACGTGCGCCGCCCGTTGTTTCGACTTGGTAGTCTGGACAGGATTAGTATCGATGGTGCCTTCGACGTGGCCACCCGCTCGCGCTGCAGACCCAGGGCTTGGGGGCTTGACCACGCGGGGCCGTTTGACTTGCAGAGGCCGTTGCATGGCGTTGTCGTCAGAGTCATCCGAGGTCACAATAGCAGGTGGCATACGTCGAGGCCGCTTGACCTGTTGCAAACTAGGAGCCGGAGTCTCACGAGGGCGGCTGGCTGTGTAAAAGAGATACCTGTTAGTCATTGTCATCAGCACGATCACCAGAGAGAAAACATACTGTCAGGTGCACTCTCGCGTACAGTGTATGAGTGCTTTTTTGTGGTGGGAGCATGTCCCGTCGGTGCGGCACCCCGCCAGACTGAAAGAGGTGTCAGTAAGGTTGAAGGAGCGCGGCAACACATGAACATACTAGCGTTGTCGAGTGCACGCGTCTTGGTCGTTCGAGTAGCTGCGGTGTATGGGTGATGAGGAGGGATTGTTTACAGCGGAAAATCGGAGTGCAAACCTTTTCCTTGTTTCTCGAGATCAGCCAGAAGGGCCAGTTCTTCGAGTCTTTTGCGGTTCCGTGTGATTTGAGCCTTTTGCGCAGGGGTCAGAGCTTGATTCGCCATGCTGGACGATATTCGAGGGCTGGATGAGTTGAGTTTCAACGATTTGAGGTGAGGATGAGCAATGCGAGAGATGGATGCGCGCAATGAAGAGCTGATAGACTTGGAGTGGACAGGGGGCAGAGCGAACGTTTTGGAACCCTAAAAAAAAACATTCAAACTAGACAGATCAGCGGAGTGACTTGAATTTGAAAAACTGAGATCACGGGACCGCGACGAATCGACTTGCGTGCTCGCTGTTCTCGCTCTTCCGCTCTACAGAATGCCCCGTCAATGCCCTGCGTGTCAACTACCCTTCAGTAAAAGCGGCTTCAAGCATCATAAAAGACTCACCAAAGATCTGCTCTGCCAACGTTATTGGGCGAACCACCCACAATCGTCAGACTCAGACCAAGACCTTCACTCGGATTCGCAATGGAGTGACAATAATTCAGATGCGCTGTCCAGCGAGGAGGGGGAGGATGTGGACAACGGCGATTTATTGCCTGAAGTCCTTTTCGGCCCAGCTGTTGAGCAAGACGAAGCGAAAATCAATGGCGAGGCCTTTGTGCTAGGGATTGATCCTGCTGGAGATGCGCTTGGCGATTATGATCTCCTTGAAGACGACGATATTGACATGGAGAGTGACAAGAGTTATGAGGGAGATCTTGAAGAGACGGATGAGGAGTGGGACGTCGAGGAGGCAAACATCAGGCTGGAGCCGCATCGTCAACCGCGTCAGATTCCGGAGAATTCGTCGAGGGAGAATTCAGCAGAGGAGGATGCAGACCTGCAGGCGGCACAACTTCGACGAGATGGCGCGGAGCGGCAGTTGCAGTATGCACCTCACATTGTGGGGTTCCCTGGAGCTGCGGGGAAACCCGTCGGTCGATCAGGATCACAGAATGACGCCTACGCGAGTGGGATCCCTGCAGCAAACAACCCGTACTACCCGTTTGGATCTTGTATGGACTGGGAAGTCGCTCGATGGGCAAAGGTTCGTGGGCCTGGCTCGACAGCACTGACAGAGCTACTGCAGATCCCTGGAGTGAGTATCATTGGTTTCAATTGAGTTGCTGGGCTGAATGTACGCACTCAGGTTCCT
Organism: Cytidiella melzeri; assembly: GCA_022592445.1. Classification (NCBI taxonomy): domain Eukaryota; kingdom Fungi; phylum Basidiomycota; class Agaricomycetes; order Polyporales; family Irpicaceae; genus Cytidiella; species Cytidiella melzeri. The sequence continues at coordinate 3,510 of JABYQR010000213.1, read as the reverse complement.
GAAAGTCTTGGTCTATCGTTTCGCACGTCTGACGAGTTGAACGAGAAAATCGACAAGAGACTTCCAGGGCGCCCCCGCTTTGTTCGTCACGAGGTCTTGATTGGCAACGAGGTATGCGAAGTCTTCTATAGAGACGTTATAGCATGCGTAAGAGCCATATTTGGCAACCCCGATTTCACACCGTACCTCGTTTTTGCCCCCGAAAAGCATTATACGGACCCAGAGAAGACACGCCGGATGTATCATGACATGCATACTGGCAGATGGTGGTGGGCAACGCAGGTATGTGATGGATTAGTCGAATGGCTCACCGAAGTTCTCATGGTCATGATGGTACAGGAGGAGGTCGAGCGCGAAAAACCTGGCGCAACAATCATCCCTATCATCATCTCGACCGACAAAACGCAACTTACCTTGTTCCGTAACAAAACAGCGTATCCGGTGTATCTGACTATCGGAAACATCCCTAAGGAAATTCGTCGAAAGCCATCGTCTCGCGCATACGTCCTGCTGGCCTATCTCCCTACTACAAAATTAGAGTTCGTCAGTAACAAGGCAGCGCGTCGTCGAATGATTGCAAACCTGTACCACGTGTGCATGAAGAAGATCCTCCAACCTCTTGAGAAGTTCGGCATCTCGGGGTTGAGTATGGCCACTGGCAGCGGCGTGGAACACCGGGTTCACCCAATATTTGCGTGTTTTGTGGGCGATTATCCCGAGCAGATTCTGGTTGCCCTTGGGTATACTGGAAAATGCGCCTGCTGCAAGATTGCGCACGCTAAGCTGGGTGATTATGCACCCAAGTGTGCAACAGACTTACGAGACCTCGCCGCTATCCTCGATATACTCGATTCCTTTGATACTTGTCCAGAAGACTTTCTCAAATCGTGCGCGGCCGCTGGCGTTAAACCTGTCATTGACCCGTTCTGGTTGAATTTCCCATACACGCACATTTTTCGTTCGATAACCCCCGATGTACTCCATCAACTCTATCAAGGCATTGTAAAACACCTCGTCGCATGGCTGATCGAGGCGTACGGAGCAGCTGAGATCGATGCGCGATGCCGTCGCATACCCCCCAATCACCACATTCGAATCTTTGAAAACGGGATTAGCTCGCTCTCAAAGGTGACCGGCCACGAACACGATCAGATATGCCGGATCTTACTTGGTTTGGTTCTCGATATGCCGCTTCTCGACTCCACCGTCTCGCCAGCCCCTGTTGTCCGCTGTGTGCGTGCAATTCTCGATTTCTTGTACTTGGCTCAATACCCGGTACACACTGACGACACACTTGCGCTCCTTGATGATGCGCTCGCACGATTTCACGGCGACAAACAAGTTTTTGTAGACCTAGGCATCCGCGAGCACTTCAACCTCCCGAAGCTCCATTTCGCGCTCCACTATTCCCAGTCCATCCGGCTTTTCGGCACTACTGATAACTTCAACACTGAGTATACTGAGCGTTTGCACATCGACTTCACGAAGGACGCTTACCGATCCACGAATCGCAAGGACGAGTTTGCACAGATGACCGTGTGGCTAGAGCGGCGCGAGAAAGTCCACCGTCATGCCCAATTTGTGGAGTGGAGGCTAAATCAATCCGGAATACCACCTAAACCCAGGTCGTTGTCCTGGTCACCCCCGGGACTGGATCTCAACCATCGACTTCATCTGGCAAAGCGTCCATCTGTTATGGGTGTCACTGTCGAGGGTGTAGTCGCAGATTATGGGGCGCGCTTCTTCAAGGCGGCGCTTGCACGGTTCATAGCGCTGACAAATCAACCTGAAATCACTCGCACCCAACTCGAACGCGCAGTCTGGGACATCCACCTACCATTCCGCAAAGTCAGAGTGTGGCATCGTATCAAGTTTCTCCAGGAAGACCCCTGCACCCGCAAGCTCAAGACAGTCGACTCTATTCACGCTCAGCCAAGCAGGACGAACTCGCAGAAGAAGTTAATTCCTGGCCGGTTTGACACGGCTCTCGTGAACGACGGTTCAGGTGGTCTTACCGGGATAAAGGGTGCGTCATGAACCACTTAACTCTTGACTTCCCCTCCATTGTTGACTCCTCTGACAGGTTACCATGTTGGACGTGTCCGGCTTGTGTTCTCGCTCCCTCCGGCGGCCCGTCGACTTTTGTTCACGCACGAGAGCGCAGTACCAACACACCTGGCGTATGTTGAATGGTACACAAAACTACGACCCCGACCTGAAGCCGACCATCTCTTATACAAAATCTCGCCGTTGGTTGATGACCGCGGTGATCCGATTTGTAGCATTGTTGCGGTGAAGGACATTCGTCAAAGTGCTCATTTGTTCCCAAAATTTGGTCCATCCGCTCCTTCTGAGTGGACGAGCTCTAATGTTCTAGACCTATGCCAGACTTTCTATATTAATTCCTTCAGTAACAAGTTCATGTATCGGACAATGTATTAACATATTTTACTCCCTATTGGCTGATATTACCTCAATAATTCTGGCTACCGACAATGTCACCTACATATTTCTCGCAACTCTCAGATACTTACCCATATTCATGTTATAACACAATATTTATGCTACTCGCGCTCTTTTAGCATAATTATCCCGAATTATCAGATTCCGTATTTCCTGATGCCAGGGTAGGATGCGGGCAGGAGTGGCGGAGAAGTTTGACAAGAGACGCGTTCTGACACCGGCTTGACACCTGTACAGCCCACGCTATTTGTGCGCGGACCTGCAATAGGTACGGAATCAGTCTATACTTGAGATACGCCTAGAAATATGACAACAAACTTCAATATGACATATACTCGTCAAATCTCACGATACACACTTCGCAGTAACGCTAAGCCTTAGGCTGTTACTGACGACGCGTAGGCGAGATATTAAGGGTTTCCATGTCTACAGTCTGCTGATTACTGTGGTCATCAGCAGGGCTCATGAGCCTGCTGGTCGCGTCGGGCGGTCTGTCTTGATCACCGCAGGAGTACAGCACGAAGTCGGGGTAAAATGCTGTCAACTATGTTCAGCTTTATTCTCAGTGAGCCAAAGAATGCGACGAACGTGAGCTAGTGGGAGAGTTTTCTAGAGGAAAACACTCTGAGTATGGCTTGGAATATGCTGTGATTGCAGAGTGGGGCGGATAAGCGTGCTGCTGCGTGTGTTCGAGTATTTCGAGTGCGCTGATTTGGTCATCATCGGGGAACGCGTGAGAGGTGACAACATCTGTATCATGATTCGCGTTTTCAAAAAGATCAAGTCGCTTTGTGGCCTTCACAGCGTGCGTTTCAAGGTCAGCGTTTCCGGGTCGCTGAAAGGGAGATCAAGGAAATAGCAACTCACAGAATAGGGCACCGACTCTTCGAATTCTAGCGAGAGCTTTCTCTTCAGTGACATATTTTTCGTAAGAAGGAAGGAGAAGGAGTTAATACCGCAGAGTGGATGGTTTTATATCAATAGCTCATGAACCCGGGGACAGGTAGAGACGGGTAACTTCGACAACTGAAATACTCGTAGTTCGTC
>JABYQR010000212.1:0-80689 GCA_022592445.1 Cytidiella melzeri | reverse complement strand
CAAAGCTTGATACAAACTCCTAAGCTCATGTTCCACTATATAGTCAGAATCTGCTTTACAAAGTTCTAGTCCAGATGGTAAAGGTGTACGGGCAGAATTAGCGTTGATAATTTGAACACGTTTATGAGCATCTTCAATGTACAACCCTTGAGAAAGGTAGAGTGTATGCTCTTTACATTTTCCATGCACTTGCATGCCTAGGATTAGTTTTGCTTTTCCTAAGTCACGCACCTCATATTGATTCATGAGATTCGTTTTGAGTGCTTTGATCCCAGCTTTATTGTTGCCAATTGGAAATATGTCATCAACATAGAGGATGAGCATCAAACCGCCCCCGTCGGTGATATATGTATATACCAGCATCGGACTCAATATGTTCAAAGCTTAAAGCTGCAGGTGTATTGTGTATTTTGATATTCCAAGTTTGTGAAGCTTGTTTAAATGGCTGGTGCTCTTGGCTGAGGTACAGGCTGCTGAGGAGGATTCTTTGGTTCTTGTTGTCTTGGATGATTATCATCTCTATCATCAAGCTCATTGTGACCAGCATTGTTTTTGTCATCAACAAAAGGTAAATCAATACCATGTAGAGTATTGTTGGATTGGGGTTGTTTGGAAAGAGAAGTATCAAGATTGGTACAATATGGGAAAATATTCTTGTCAAATTTTACATTGGTTGCTAAGACTATCATTGTTTATCCCAGAACCAGTAACTCTCAAGACCAGGTTCATATTTAAAAAAATATCATAGGAGCTGCCTTGGCAGACAGCTTGTTCTGACAATGTTCCTTGTGTATAAAAACATATGTGCAACGTTCAAATACACGAAGGCGAGAAATATCATGTTTTTCACGTAAAAGTTTCTCAATAGGTGTGTGCCAATTAAGATGCTGACTTGTTAAGCGGTTATAAACACATATGGCAGCCTCCCATGACAACTTCCAAAAGCCGTTAGAAAGACCAGCGTGGTGATGGATGGCTTCTGCTTTATAAACAATTGTCTGCTGCCATTGTTCTGCTCTACCATTCTGCTGATGTGAAAAAGGTGTGGATGTCTGATGTTCTATACTATACTGATGTATGTATTTGGTGAACTCATCATTTAAGAACTCTGTCCCTCTATCACTGTGAAACTTCTTCAATATATGACCAGTCTGGTTTTCTGCCCATGTTTTTCATCTCTTGAACTCAGAGAATGCGTGGTTTTGATGTTTGAGGTAACATTGTTCCCCCATACCAGTAGCATTGCCTAAGAGAGTCATGGCATACTTATGACCATCAATTGAAAGCAACAGAAATTTTACTAAGTCTGAGTGAGCCAGTTCTAGTGGTTCCTTGGCTTGTGATGAAGAGGGTAGTCTTGGAAGTTGCTTTCCTCAACCAAGTTCACATCCGTGACATGGGGCATTTGGGGACAGAACAGAGATATGCTCAGGTAATCTCTTAGTCCCTTTGTGAGATTCTCAACAATGTGCTTCCACAGATGTCCTAGCCTATTATGCCACAACAGGTGATTATCAGAAGTCTTTATGGCTGTTACTGTCTCTTGTCGTTTTACTATGCACACATGTATGTGATACATGCCTGTGTTGTCACAGTTTCCATACAGGAAATCTTTGCCCTTTTTTTGTATAGGCCAGCCTTTTGCTGATACAAGTTGCAAAGAATCAAGTAACTGCGTCTGGGATATAAAGGACATTTTGAAGGGTGGCACGGCTTACTACCCCATTTTTGAGCATTGAATCAATAATCCCAGTCCCCCTACCCAATATCTGAAGCGACATTTTCCTTCCTGCAACCAAACAGAATACGGGTTTCACTGCAGCGGGGTATTGTACAAAGTCAGATCATTGATTTGTGATATGGCTACTCGCGCCACTGTCAATAAGCCATTGGACAGTATCACACTCATGCAAGGAATAGAGTGAACCAGTGATCATTTCAAAAGACTCATTCTTGAGTACAGGTGTAGATTCTACGTTAAAACTTTGAACTTGTGCTTTTCCTTTTCCCTTCTGATCCTTTTTCCCATTCTTGTTGTCCTGTTTCTTTTTGCTCTGCTGCTGATTGTTCTGCACTCCAGACAACTTGTTCTTCTCAGTATTGTTACTGGATGGTTTAGTGTCCCAGTGTTCTTCGGTAGAATGATTGGTCTTGCCACATCTGTCACACCTCTTTGAACCTTTATTGAACCGCTTGACTTGAGTTATCCTTGAAGCAGAAGTGCTTGCTTTGTTAGATAGACACCTAGACTCCTCGGCTTCAATCTTAGGAATGATGTTACTCAAAGTCAACTTTGTCAGGTCATTGATAGTGCTGATGTATGCGGATAAAGCAAGATCATATGAAGGAGGAATTTTCCTTAGAAACAGGAAAGCCTTCATTTTGTTTTCAAGAGTGAGACCTGCAGTAGCAACATCTTTGATCATTGTCTGATACTTTTTGATCCCAGGACGTTGATACACTCGGAAACCACTGGACATGCAACAAGCTCAAACGAGAACCCCTTCTCGCAAAAAAGCAGAGCTCCTTGTCACTCGAGAGCCCTTGCAAGACGTCTCGAGGATCACACGAGAGCTGATTCTACAGCCTGCATCTCGAGCCTGTTTATACAGCTTGCATCTTGAGCTTGTCTATGACTCAGCCCTTTGGGCACTCGAGCTTGTGCTTCCTTGAGTTATGGTTTGAGTTCTCGTGCAAATTCTTGTCCATTCTCTTGCGAGTTTTGGGCAGCCTTGAGCATATTGGCACTTTCCCTTGCTGCCCTTGATTCCCTTGTGGCTCCCTTGCTCACTCGCTCCCTTGGATCCCGCAGCTCTTCTCATGAATAGGGGAACCTCGAGCAGCCTCTTTCTCTCATCATCAATCCCCCAAACTTGTCACTACCAGGATTTCTTTCCATTGCACTGCCTCCTTCTCTCCTGTGTGGATTTGAGTCACCAAGCCTTTGTTTGATTGGATTCTTGTGGTTTAGCTGCACAGGAAGTAGTGTACTTCTTGTTCTTGTGACAGGTTTCATGTTTGCCCCTTATTTCATCTCACCCTGCCCTCTCTCACTGCCTTGTTCTCACACAGACCTTTAATTTGATATGGACTTTTTGCAGTAGTATTTATACACAGTGTGTTTGTACCTCAAGTAGCTCAGAATACAACACCCCCCATGTTTCCCCCTTCAAGTTTGCCTCTGCAAGCCTTGCACCTTGCGTCTCGAGCCTCCTTGCTCCTTGCAGCTCACGTCTCGAGCTTACTTGCTCCTTGCATCTCGCGTCTCAAGCCTACTTGTGGTGTGTGTATCTCATCTGGGTTGTGTTTTTGAGTCCTCTTGTGTTCCTCACTGTGTTTATTCTACTGTGTTATTTCACTGTGTTGTGTTCCACTCCCACTGTGGCGTGAGGTAAAGAACCCAAGAGGGTAATGGTGGGGAAAGCTCAAAGGTTGAGTGAAACAATGGTAAAAGGTTGTGAGGGATGAGAGGAAAGGAGAGAACACAGTGATTTGCAGTTGCCAAGTGAAAGAGAAATGTGGCTTTGAAACGCAAGGCAGTGAAAGGAACACAATATAAATGCAGAGGCCAAGAGAAGGTGAACAATGGCTTGAAAGGAGGGACTTGTAAATCCCTTGGCATGCATCACTGTCATTTCTTGCACTTTCCTACATACCCAATCCCCTCCTCTTGCCCCTGGTTATTGTGCTGCTCCCATCTACAACTTGTGCTCCTCGTGCCACATTGCTTCACGCCGCATCTTGTTGCATCTTGTTGCCTCTTGCCGCATTGCATCACCTCTTGTTTGTGTTCAGGTGCAGCCTAGGACTCTTGGACCCACTCGCATCACATGTTCACTCCGCCCCTGTTCCTACTCACACACATGATCACCTCCCTCAAGGTCTGGTGTGTTTGTGCCTGGTCCCTCCGTGTCCAGGGGGTGTGTTAGTGTCTCAATGTATCTCTGAAGTCTCATCAAAGTCCAGATTGTTCAATCTCTTGAATGCAACCATGCTCTCGAGTATGTTGGACTTTTTGTACTCTTTCTTAATGATGTTCCAGATGTACTTTGCACCAGTGATCTAAGAGTCGTCAAGTTTAGACTTGACAATATTTTTGACAACAGGTATCCAGCCGCTTGTACATTCAATGTCCTCCGTTTAGCAATCACTGCTGCATCAGCTGGAGAGCCTGGTTCTGCGCTAGCTCCAGTGACAATGTCCCAACCATCAATGAACATCAGAGTGGCCTGCATAGCCATCTTCCATTCTTGATAGTTATTGCCTTTAAGAACTGGTTTGTCATCCTTTGCTAGCTTCTGGATGTTGTCAGAACTCATGGTGAGAAGAATTTTACAATGTCAAACTCCTCTCTGTAGAATCCACTATAGTATTTGTTGATCAACAGGGGTATTTCAGGTAGAAGCAGTTCAAGAGCGCTGTCTTTGATGTCACTATCTTTGTCTAGAAGATGTTCTACTTCAGAATTGGATTCTGATGCAGATTCAATTGTATCTGGTATGTCTACCTTTGATCAATGTGGCGGAAATTCAATTAACGTAGACACTGATGAAACTGCAACTGCTGTGATTGTAGATATAGATTCTTATTCTCCAGTTTGAGGTTCTGGAGATGATGAGGGTGGAGTTGGATTGTTGTTTACAATAAGATCCCAATCAAGACGCGGTTCTTCTCCAATATTCTCGGGATTGATTTCACCAAGCTCTTTGTTGTTAGGAACAATATATTGTCCTTAGCAACTGGATTGGTGTCTTCAAAGTAATCAGCTCTGTCTTGTCTAACTAGTCAATATGGACAAGGTTGAGTGACACAAGGCAAGAGATATTGTCCGGAGAAAGCAAAAGATGTATTGCACTTGTTTATGGTATCAAAGAAGTGATCTTCTTGTATATAACGTGGTGCCAGATTTTTACAAGGTTATCTACAGGAAACATAAGACATGTTACTAACAATTTCACAAGATTGCAGAGACAAAGGAAGGGTGGTACAAAAGTACTACAAGTACAACTACAGAAACTTGTTGAAAGTGGCCGTGTACAAATTTACAATTACACATTGCAATATTTTATATGTTACATGCACAGAAATGCTCAAGTTTCAGTTGACTTTCTATTCACTATTTCTAGCCACCATCCTGTCCAACATGTTGAGAAGCTCATTCTCCTCGATTGGCTGCTCAACAATCTGTCCTTCCTCAGCTGGCTGTGACAAGTTGCGAATTTGGTCCTTGACCTCTTCGGACATCTTGGTCCAGTTGTCGTTATGCTTGAGGCGCCAGGCAATAATCTGAATGAGCTTTTGCTCACTGAACTCATTGTTGCCTTGGACAACCTGCATAGCAGTGTGGAAGTTGTCATGACAGAGCTGGAATGGTTCCCGTTGATACGCCCAGAAAACGGCTAGGCGCAGAAACACGGCAGCAGCCAGCCATTTACGCGGCCCGCGTCCTCCTGAGCGGCAAATCCCTCCACTTTCCCAGTGTCACGGGCACGAGAGGTTCACCGAGGTCACGAGGAGTCCGCCAAGGATCCGAGGACTTGGCAAGGGGCAGCAACTTGCCGGAAACATCTGAGGCCAAGAATTCGCACTGGACTCCAACTCGCAGACACGCCCCTTTTGCGTTGGAGCATGGGCCGGCCAGCCACCAGGTGTTTCGGACGCAGGTCAGACCAACAATAGAAGAAAATTGACTTGCAAACCCCGTTTCAGGAAGACTCCTATCACGCCGCACTGTGCGACTCCTGGACAGCGCCTCATCACCTGCTCGCAACGGTTAGCGACCCTTCAGCATAAGGGTGCGCGCCACTTCTCCACGTCGATCAACACTGTGTCCTGCCGGGTGTCGACTCGCTGGACATTTTGCCTCTGTGGACGGAAGTACTCTGCCACCATGTTTCCTCACTTTCGCGTTTGGGTTTAGACCAAAGAAGGAAAGGTTTAGGAGAGAGGGTTTAGGTATATAATAGGTGTTGCATGTACTGCATAGGAAATCAATCAATCCCCACCCCAGTTCTCAGAGTTCATTTTACGCTTTGCGCTCGCGTCGAGGGAGTCTTGTCACACCAATAGCTGTAGTCCCTCCTGTGTTGCCTCATTGCGTCTTTCTCCACTTTTCTGTCCGCTGCGCCTACCATTGACAACCTGCCTCGTGTTTGCCGTTATTGTCCCACAGTCCCCCACTTACCAGACAGCCGCTGTCCATACCGCCCGCGCCGCGAGGTTCTTTGTCGCTACCCCATCATCCCCGCGCCTACGCCGCTGCCAGAACCCTCAGTAGCGCCTACGGTCTCCCCTGAGAGATCTACTCCTAAATCACCCTCGCCAGCATTGTCCGTTGCCTCTGTCGTGGACTCGCTTGACAACTGCTCCTATTGCAACACTCAGAGCGACCACCCCATTCCCCCGCGCTCAGGACCCTTCGTCCCGCTTGACTGTGATTGCCCGCGCGCGCCGCATCCAGATTGTTGGTTGTCACCGGACTTTGAGGGCGAGGACCACGAGTGCGAACTAGTACAGTTCAATTTTACAAGCTCTACCAACGTTGTCGTTGGCCACGCATTCGCTTGCAATACGCATCGCTGTTCGGGAGGTGTTGTTCTACACTATTGCCCCTGCGCGCAGTCTATCGAGTCAAATTGACTGCGACCTTATATAGCCTTATGCTGCAACTTGCACTCCAGTAGTTTGTCTTTCCTTTACGGTTCCTTTCGGTTTCGTTGCACTGCGTTTACTTCTTACCTGCGTTATTTTACTGTGTTATTGCATCTGTGTTTCACCTTCACTGCATCAAGTTTACTGCGTTCACTTTCACTGCGCCCACATTTTACAGCGACAACTTTCATCTTCATCAGCGACCGCGTTTTGTGTTTGAAATTTGTACTGCGCCTGCTTTTACCATCTGCGTCTTTCTGCGTGCCGTTTTTACTACAAGTTGTGACATCTCGCGCACGTTCCCTTTGAGCCGCGCTAAAACTCTTTCGCTTTCACCGCGCCAACTATTCCTTTTGCCCGCGATACGCGTGGTAGTTTGCCCGTCTAGCTCCATTCACATAAAACCTATATCACAAACCTTGTCGCTCTTTACAGCACAGGTAAAACTAGGACTCTAAGACCACCTCGCACACTTTCACACTTCCACGCTCCTACACCCTTACACTTCTATTGCCACTTCGTGGTTGGTTGTGTTGTCTTTGGGGTTGTACTTAGTTTTGGAGCGTGACTCAGTGTCTCACCATTTCCCATCCATGCAGTACCAGACAAATCCGTGTCTCATCATTACTGCAGCTCGAGCTGATGCTTGTCATGGATGGCCTGACTAGCCCTTAATTTTCGCAATTTACCTCTTGTTTTTATCTGTAAAACTCCGGGCTACAACCCAGTTTCAATTCTCTCTGCATAAACTCCTTTGCACGTCTATTAAGCGCCCGTATCACGTGGCTTAGATGCTCCACACGGTCACATTACTTGCTACTACGTCACACTGGCATGTGACTTAGCTTAAGTAAGACCACATGGCTACAAGCACATGGCTCAGCCCATAGCTAGGGTTTGACGTCATAGATACTGTCCACATGGGCTCCTTATTGTTCTTTCCTTATTGTTCTCTTTATGGAAGGATGTTCTCACAGGTGTGGGAATGGAATACAATAGTTGGTCTCCTTTTAGATAGATTCTCTCACGGGTAGAGTTCTTGGCAAGGTCTAGACAATAGCTATTGTTCTCTTTTAGGTAGTTCTTTTGTTCTTTGTTCACACGGCTTCTTGCAAAGCCTGCCCTCAACATGGTCTGTGCGCAGGTCCCTGAAGTCTATATAAGCAGCTACATGTACGCTCCTAGCCCCCATCTCGACCTCTTGGTCTTTACTGGGCTAGGTAAGCAAACCCCTCCTGTACTACATAGCTAGTAGTACCCAATACTAACTTGGTCTTTACTGGGCTAGATACCTGTATAAGGTTTATAGTTGGTGAGAGCATTGTGCTATGCGCCTGCCACCACCTCGTCGTCGTCTTCCACTTTGTGTCCCTAGTTGCTACGTTGAGCTCTGTCTCCGTGACAATGCTGCTTTGAACTTGTAAGACTCGATTTCTTCTTCTTCGAGTGCATAGAACAGGCAACAACAACCTCCTTAAATGTTCAACTTAGAGCACCACACCATTGTCCGTGATGAAAGACATAGCATCCATGATGTGGGCTTTAGTGTTGGTAAACTTGCCATCCCAAATCCTGTCAGCAACATCCTGTGCGTTTTGCAACGCAACTCCGGTGAATTTGTCCCACTCAAAGCATTACAAGCTTGCATCAGGAAGCTCAGTGGTTGGAGTGACAGGGCGCTCCTCCCCAAAGAACTTCTCAATTGTTTTGACAGGCTTGTTGACAATGGTGGTGCTTGATGTGACAGGTGACGGCAGAACCATAGGAACATCTTGCTCGACATTGACAGGTATGGCAGGAGTGTGTGGGCAAGGTGGTTGACGAGGGAGTGGAAACCGGCTCCGTTTGCTGTGACAGGCAGCACGAGCTTGCTCCAGTTTGAATTGTACTTGTCTGCGGTGGTTTTTGCAGAAACCCTGTTCACGAGGTGCAGTCAGCTGTCTTTGTTGATGAGAGGTGTTGTGACAGCGCTGCTGCTCGTCGCATAGCTTGGCAAGACAAGGAGTGTTGTACCCCCCTTTGACACATGTCTGCGTGAACAGAGGTGCGGGTGATGTTGATGATATGGTTCACTGCTGCCTGTGGACACAGGCGGGGGCAAATGACATTCGAATGTGGCAGGAGGGGTGCAACAATTGTTAGACTGTGTGCTTTGCAGATTTCCCCCCTCTCGATTGTCGCAGCATGCTTCTCTGGCCTCAGTGTGCCATTGGTAGTTAGAAATGGCAAACATGACTTGGTGATGCTCCACACTACCAACTGGCTTGTCTACACAATTGTAATCAAGCCTTATCAGGTCTGGTCTGATCTAACAAATGTGTAAATTGTTACCTCCAGCCAGGCAAACTTGCTTAGTACGTCTCTCCAAAAATGGTTCCAGTGCTTGGAGCACTTGGCAGCCCTTTCAAAGATAGCATTGGTACGGCAGGCGGGCATGTTTATAATTTGCGGGTAAAACAGAAGGTGGGTCAAAGTGCTCGTCGGTTGCTGGTGTCAATCCAGAAAATAATTCTCAAAAAGGTGTGAGGAATTTCTGTGAAAGGAATAAACTGTGAGAACAACTCTTGCACAAGAGATTCTTCACAAAAATTATTCCCAAATTTAACTTCAACCAACCAATAAGCAATGATGAAACAAATAGAGCACACATAACTAATATGCAAGTGTGCAGGAGACAAAATATCCGTGAAACCAAAAGTAATAAAGTTTGACATAAGCCTCTACTAAATTCTACAAAAACTGAAAAATTGGGAATGCCAAGGGTGTTTACTGTGTGTCGTACACAGCTCTCTTTTAGCCTCTTGAGTCACAAGCTCAAGTTGACGCCTACTTTCCCTCCTTTCACCGCTTTTCACAGCCTCCTGTCACAGATTTTCAATGTTTCTACAAGACTTGCCTTACCAGGCAACGGTACTTTTGGGAATATTTAGGCGCTTATCCAGCGCTTATCCGGCGTCTATTTAGGCGCTTAACTGGCGCTTATCCAGCGCTTATTTCAGTGCTAATCAATTCATGCACTGATGCGCCATCTGTCTCTGATGCGCTCCTTTCCTTATCTGTGTATCACATGACAGAACTCTCTGGAACCTTGTGGAACTATGATGTCATAGTGTAGAACATTCTAGTAGATGATGGCATAGTTCTTAGAACCTTCTGGAAAAGTCTAGCCTTGTCTTGAAACAAGCTAGAACAAGTCTAGCCTTGGGACTGGGTCATGGGGTCAGGTCATGGGGACAATTGCTATTGGTTGATTATTGAAGGGACACCACTAGGGCATAGGGCATGCTTAGTAAGGTAGAGTACTTCGCTTACTCATGTAGGTATTAGGGGTTTTAGGGTAGTACCTGGGGTCCTCCCCTTCATGTATATATAGAGGCACTCCTGAGGGCATATCCCCTCAGTCTTATCCACTCTGTTGAGCTAGGACTACTCAGTACCCACCAGTACTTTTCTCACCACCACTCTTACTCTCTATCTCACACTATCTCCCCAAGTTTATCAACTTACCTGGTGAGTAGTAACCTTAACTGTTACACCTCCCAATTGTCTGAAACAAAAGACCCTTTTAATCACCTCTGAACACCACCTTATTGGGCTTTGTTCAAGTAGGTGCATGATTCTGATAGTGAATCACAAGCCAAAAACACGTCTGAGGTGTAGGCTATCAATTGGGTGTGACTGTGCGTATGTTCTAGGGGCAAGAAAGCAGGGGTAATTCTGTAGGAGATAGTTATGGGAAAAATGGGCGAGGAGAGGTGAGGCCTAGTCTACTATAACTGGGTCTTCTACTACAAATGGCCTACTACGTGTAGCAAGAAATGTTACTCACAAAGTAACAGTTGTGTAGTGTTGAGCTTGAAGAAGGTTTCAGAGTAGAGGAGTGGTGGTAAGAGTTAGAAGCCAGGGCTCATAACCTTTTTGAAAGTTACAAGTGCAGGGGATGACTTGGAAGGTTTACTAACTCTAGGAGTAAGTGTCTTATGATTTCTCTGCTCTCTAGAAGCAGTATATATGTGTGTCTGTAACTAGATTACTAATGCTACAGTAATGCCATATGAGTAAGGATTTGTAATGCACAGCCCTGATTGCTAATACTACTGAACAGAGAATGTAAGCAATGACTGAGCATCCTACATAACTGAATGGTGCTGACTGAGCCTTTAGTAAGCTCAATACATTTGGTATAAGAAATATCAGTCAGGAGAATCCTCATGAAACTTCTGCTATTTGTTATGATCTGATTTGCATCACGTGATCAGGACCAAAATTCTGATCACTCCAGCACCCTTCTGCCAATACCTTGTGCACTCACCATCACATGCTCCCAAGTTAACTCCAAACCCTCAATCCATGCTCCCAAACATATCCCAAACCCTTCAGAACCTTGTCACCATACTCATCCATATCCAACAGTTACCTTGTACTTTCCACTCCATCTGCATCCCAACTCCGATCCAATTGCAATATCTTTCCTGAACACTTACCCAGATCATTTTCCATACACATGTCTCCTATCAGACTTCTAACATGTAGTAGTATATAAGCCAATCCAACTTGTACAGTAGAAGTCTTAAGTTTGAATATCAATTCAGATTCCCCTCTCTGCTTCATTCTGCTTCACTAGCTGAAGTAGTCTTACTCATTGTTGCCCAACTTCTACTCATTGTTGGTCTATTCCAACCCAACTCTGAATCCAAACCTGATCTGAGAGGTTGAACCTCTAATCTTGTGGGGTCCAATCTCAAGTCCAAGAGTTTCTGAGAGGCGCAGCTTACTTAGCTGAAGCCAAGGACTCATTGTGTTCCCCCCCCCGCCAATCCTGATCCCAACAATGTTGTTGTCATTTGGCCCCGAGTGAGACCCAATTCAATTAGGAACAGATCTTAACACTATTCAGTCATAGAAACTACTGGAACATGATGCAATAAGGTGCAAGTATTGCATTGTGTGTGGCCATAATGATGATGGAATTACATGCTATGTACTATCTGATCTTATCTATCTACATATCTAATCTACATTGTCCATAGATCTGATCTCCAGCAATACAATCTTGCTTTGACAACTGCATCATATCCTATGATTATAACAGCATTCTGTAGGCTTCTTTTGGCCTGGCTCATACATTGGAAAAGCCAGACCCATCCTGAGCCAGGCCAAAGATGGGGCTTTCAGGCCCAGCTGGGCCAAGCACACCACCGATGTCTTTGCCATTGTCCGTGAATCAAATCAGCAATCTTATTGCTTTGAGTGTGTACCAGTAGTCTATAGCTTGTTTGCGTGTCTGTGTCACTGCTAGCCATGAGTGAGCACTTACTACCCAGGCAAAGTAGTTTAATGGCTGAGCAAGAGAGACTACAGTAGGTGATATTGATTATATAGAGCCTAGGCCGTCAAGCTTAGTAGCTGCTACATCTTCAGGCAGGATCTGCCTTTGCATACCACAACATGACTGACCATGTATGATTGCATCATACAAAAGGAAATTAACTAGTTTACAATATACTAATTAGTCTGATACGCATGATGTGATACAGAGAGGAGCGCGAGTAGACGAGGGAGGACGCGATGTCGACGTGATGGAAAACGAGAGGACAGCAGTGTTCGTGAAGAACCGCAGCAAGACAGCTTGCGACCTGAAACCAGAGACGTGCTTCTAGTCTAGGTACGTGGCTATTGCAAATACTTACAGCCAAGAGAGAAATAGAGCATATGGGTGGGGAAAGTCCTCGGGGGAACCAGACTTGCCGTATCAGGGTGGCGAGCAAGCAAAAGAATATTACAGTATTGACAAGCACCATTCTACGGCAACCTCAGTTGTCGTGGGCGCGGGCCAGTGGGGCGCAACGGTCGCAGCCATTTACTGGATAGAATGGGCGTCGAGCGTGGGCCAGCTGGGCTCAACGGGCGTAGCCATTTACTAGATGGTGAGGGCATTGGGCGCGGGCCGACGGGCGGCGACGGGCGTAGCCATTTGCTAGATGGAACGGACGTCGGGCGCGGCGAGTCTTGAGGGGGGGCGGGCGGCGGCTGGCGTGACCAGTCTTTAGGGGGAACGGGCGGCGGCTGGCGCGGCCAGTCTTTAGGCGGGACGGGAGGCGGGGTGTCTGGGGAAGGCCGGGTTACTGGAGAAGGACGGATTATTGGAGAAGGCCTGGTTACGGTCTTGTCGGGGTGCACATAACTCCATATGAGAGTTTGGTCACTGTTTGCACTTGCGGGAGGCAGCCGCAGCTCCAGAGCCTTAGCTATCATTCTCCTAAGCTGAAGCCTCTCTTCCGATGATAGTTGTTCCATCAAAATGTTACTATCCTGTACTTTCGGACTAGGGACAGCGGGCGGAACGCCTGGGCGAGTCGAGGCAGGCCGGCTTGCTCGCTCCTTTTTGGGGTCGGGGTGCACATAATGCCATATGAGGGTTTTGTCCAAACCTGTGGCAGGAGGCAGCGGCATTGGCAGAGCTTCCGCTATCAAAGCTCGTATCTGAGCCCTATCTTCCGCTGATAATTTGCCTAGAATGTCCCCTGATTGCAGAACAGGAGTGTCGTCGCGGATATAGACCTCCCCACCTGCCCGATGTTGCAGGTCAGCAGCATTCCATCGGTTGTACAGACTGTATGCAAGAAGAAGATTGTCAGGGACATGATTCATAAATATAAAGCATGACCACCCACTGCGATCTTGGTAAACCAACTTTCAAGCCTCCCGTGGTGGGAATAGGGGGATGGAGGACGGTGTAGTCAGGGTTGCCAGAGTTAGGTGCAGAGCGGGATCCTGTATAGCCGTACGGGATAGCAGACACTGTCACGTCATGGAAAACACCAGTAACAACGATGGCGAACAACGCGAGAGAGGTCGGAAAATGCATGATGAACCAGAGTATGCAACCTTGGAAGTAAATTTGGAAAGATGGTAAGACAGCTGTATCAATGATTTTAACTCAACGAGCCGAGGTGGGTGAACCGCAAACGACGAAGTACGTACCGACCAGCACTGTAGCATTGATTAGACTTGGAGCTAGGGGCCAGTAGCTAAGGTTCGACGACGGTGGCAAGGGCTGTCATATATATGTCGTTTCATGTGCTGTGTTACCGCAAACACCGCACACACGGCGGAGGCGCATTTGCTTGCGCTGTAGTTTCAGGTCAATGATGTAGCATACTAAACCTGAAAAGATCGGCTGCAGAATACGCGTGAGGTACGATCACGAAACGTATCGGGCCATGTATAGCCTCCAGCTCCCAGTCATGTTTCTGTAACTGTAAGCTCCTATCCAGACGTGCCGTGTTTCGCATGTGTGTGCATGCTAGAGAACGAACCCAGTCGCCGCACTCCTATGTAAGGGCACAATCGGCTGCGTACTAGTCGCAGTAATGGTAGCACGCAACGTCACAGCATTAGCATCCAAGTGGAATGTCCAGTCATACTTCAGGTCGCCCCAAGCGTCCTCATAACTTGATTTCACCTGCTTTCAAACGGTGTGTGGCTGTCTGTAGGGGAATGAGCGCGAAGATCCTGACTCTCACCATTCGTATACACCTGGTACTGATGTACTCTGCGGAAAGTACAGGAATTGTCGCCTCCAAAACCTCAACCGGACGAAGGTTGAGCTCAATGAATGAAATTACGGAGTAGCCAAGATAAACAGCAGTTCGAGTTGTGTGTACCAAAAAGAGACAGCTGCGAAAGCTAGATCGGAGCATTGGGGAAGCAACGTAAGATGTCGTGCAACTCGTACTCGAATTGTTCAGTGCGTGTCCTCTTGAATCAGAGCCAGAATCATGCTGTTGATGTGTCAGTACGTGTACTCCGTGCGCAGATGACTGGACCAGACCGCCACTTACCGATACAGGTAGTAGAAGAAACTGATGAGATAGAAACCGAGTTTAAAGAATATCTCGTTCTTTTGTGGCCCCATCGTCCTGAAAATCTCCGTGGCATCGTACATGTGGTTTTGTTTGAGTATCCTGGAATATCATTAGAAAATGGGTCACTCAATAATGGATGACGGTAAGACGCACTTGTTTGCATTGTATGCCAGCAGAGGGGCATTGAACAGAAACGCTATCCACTGACCCGACAGCAGAAAGAGCGCCGCTAAAAAGGTATGTGCGAATGCCTCCGGGAGTACAAACTGTGGACGTTGTGCAGAGTGTGGTCAGGACAGAATCACCCATAAATCATAGGACACGTACCTTGTTCATTTTGTTGCAGAAGTCTATAGGGTTTATGTAGTCAGTCTCAAGATCTGAGAACATGATCACCTGGTAATGGAGTTGTTAATATTGGGAGTCATATTCCAAGGCAGAACACGCACGAAGAACACCGCCGTGAACATGAGACCCGCGGCCCAAAGCACGGCGAACAGGAAGATTAACCAGCCTGCCAAGTCACAGCACAAGAGCAATTCAGTTTCCTATGTGCATTCTCGGGGGATTGGTCACGAACCCATGTCGAGGAGATCAATTTGCGGGCGGGATGAGATGTAAGTCCAAGGAAGAACGAGGACGAGGTGGGAGAGGAGCGATGGTCGTCTGCTCAGACGACGTATGTTGTTGGCGGAAAAGACGCTCACAGGAAACGCGCCTGCCCACGAGGTCGCGATCAAAAGCTGCAGTCGCCGCCGCTTCGAGAAAGTCAGCAAGTTTGCGCAAACTTGGAACGGAACGCATCTAACAACCTCACATATTCGATGATATAATACATTGGAAGTAATCTACAGCATTTATATGTAGCTTCAAGCTGCTGATGACAGGCAATTGTCTACAACTAACCCTCTAGGCCCCGTACTATCAGTATATGTTAGAAACCTCCGAGGCAGTGACAGAAGGGGGGTGGAAAGAAACCATGCTTCGATAACGCATGGCCAGAGACAGTTTTATCCTCAAATTCCCCATCAATCTCCTGCCGCGAGTTCTGCCTGAAGACTACGCTCCCGTCGGCGTAATGCTCGGATGGAGGCGTAAGCGGAAAGTTGAAACTCTCTGAACTTGGGCACCGCTCGTGCCGATGCTCGCTCTGTGCGTGCACACCATGTCGTGCGAGCTCTGTTACGCGCTCGTGAAAAGTCCTGACGCGTTCGTGAGCAGACCCGATGGTGGACTTCAAGAGTTGAACTGTGTAGAGCGCACGCCACGGCTGAGTAGCAGTAACAACGACCTGCTTTAGAAGGACTTACTTCCTAATCCGGTGTATATCCAAATATCGAAGAGTTCTGCGCATTCCGCAGCCAGGTGTACCGCCTCAGCTTTCACAGCTGCAGACCCATAGTGCGATGCATTGCCGACTGCCACGAGTAAAGATTCGATTAGGGACAATATGTCAGCGTCCACCTCCTTGCGGTTTTGGATCATCTATGACATAAAAAAGGAAATTCAGGGAAAAGACGGTTCAAATCAATAATTTTGCACTGACCTTCATGAGGCCTGCTCTTGCGGTCTTCAGGAAAGCAGCAACAACGTTACAAAATGGAACGTCCTAGAATTAGATGGAGAGATGAGGATACTGTCGCGTCTAAAGAGCTCTCTCACACACCTTGCGTGCTTCCAAGATCGAACACAGTGTACCCAAGTGTTTCATAGCAGAAAGCAATTTATCTTCCAGACACTTGCCAGCTTTCTCTGCATGAACTCTGTCCAAGGCGTTCCGAAGTCGTTTGAACTCGTTCTCTAGGTTGACTTCTACCGTGGTATCCTGGTAGTCATTTCTATGTTCGGCATCGGCAACCCGCATGACGGCGTTCAACGTCATGGCAGGCGAGTCTTTGGACTGATTTTAGGACGAACTGCAAACCAACGAGTTGTGAGGTCAGCATCTGCAACAGATAGTAAGCACATACATGCACTTACCCTCAGAGTTTTTCAAGAAGGTCCAAGCGGTCCCTTCAACTTCGCCGATCACCTCGTCTGCTAGAATACGATGCCTCCTTTGGACTCTAAACCTGATAATAGACGAAGGAGAGATAGCGCTAAAGACGAGAACCATCAGGTCTGCTAGCGGACCAAGACAAAAACCAGCGCAAATATCTTACAGTCCTACCGGCGTCTCAAATTTCCAGCTCGGAGACGTTGGAGAACAGCTGACAAGCGTGGACAACACCTCCGTGTCCTGGCTACCAGCGATGGAGACTTTGACAAAGGCATCACCGGAGTTGTGTAAGATACGTTCGCGTAGTCCTTGGATATAAATCGCTGCAAAAAGGAACAGCGGGTAAGCGAGCATGTTCACGGTGATAAAGTGATATTTACCATGCAATTGTATCGGGACCAGGATGCCGTCGAATACAGGGTAAAAAAAAAGGCGATTCGTGTTCCTTATCAATTGTTCCCTGCAAAGCGACATATTAATACTCGCACACCTAGCCCAGCCTCAAAGGTAGACTCACATCGGTCCAGCAATCGTGTGAACCGAATGAGGATATTGCGCACCGCTAGAGAAGTGAGTCAAAGGCTAGTCCGCTGTCTAACGCTTCTTTCTTAGCCATCCGCTGATCTTTATACTTGTCAGTGACATCAGCATCTCAGGCTGCAAGCACTCCCATGCGCTCACCCTTCAAACCTGAACACGCCGAACACTCGTGCCCAGTGAACCCTAGTCATATCCATCAAGGATAGAGCTCCGTGCTCACGGTAATGAACCGCACCGATGGAGTTCTGTAGACAGCATGAGAGAAAATATGTCTCAGCGTGAGTCACTGGTCGTACTTACAGCGAAGAGGAGAGATGACGCCGAAGGAGAATGAGGTATCAGATGGGTTCCTGTGCGCGGAAGGGTACACGCTGAACAGGCGAAGGGCTTGCCAAAGATCACGGTGGAGCTCCGATAAGAGAGAAGTCCATGTAGGGCGATGAGTCTGCGCTCGTTTGCAGATTACGCGCGCGAGACCCTGTACAGGAACTTGATACGAGATGTAAGTGACGCAAGGATATTTCTTGAATAGCGTACATAATGTGCAGGTGCCACGAGGAAACGGCCAGCAAAAGGTGCGAGATTTGGAGCGGTTCAGGGGTTCTTCTAACCTTAAAGTCAAGAGGTGCTAGCTGATTGGCAGTACAAGGATAGAACGCCGCTGTTGCAGCCGTAATCGAAACCAATGATGTTCACCGTCACAAAGGAGCATGTATTCCTGGATCACCGGAAAGCATCTTTGCACAGACAACAAGGGTCCAAATCCCGACCCCGGACATTAGCTGGATTGGCGAGTGACAGGGGAGAGGACGGCCAGGCAACCTAATCAAGAGCACAACACTGGTGGATTTTTCTGGCTCGAGTGAGCCTAGCAGGAATACCCAACCCACATGTAAGGGTTTGAGTGAAATCAGCAAGTCTCGGACGGTGCTTGGCCAACGTATGAAGACAACGCGAACAGAACAACCCGCGTCGTGGCCTCAAGTCTGCAATCTAGAAAAGTAGTCAAGTAGACCCCAGAGACGCGAAGAAAAGTCTTGCCGTGGTACCCTTCAAAACAGCGAGCCGCCATAGGTGTTGGTGGGTTACTTCACAAAAGAGAGAGTGCCAACCACAGCTGCTCCGCATACATTTCATCTTCGTGTATGACTCCCTACAGACCGTGAGATAAATAGTAAATAACAACACGCTTCGTCAAACCCTTTGATTGAATTAGAGCCTATGCGACGACTTTACAGCCTAGCCATTGTCGGCCGCGCGGTGACAGGTTCCTTCTTCGCTCTCTCGCGCAGTTGGCGTCGCAGAATCTTCCCAGCAGCACTATATTGATAAAGATGGTTTGAAACTTAAAAACGACGAGCATCGACGGAATTTACGAACCTCTTTGGGATCACGTCTGTGATTATCACGCCTGTGAATCATGGTTAATGTCAGGTGCCCGAAGAAGCCAGTGTGATACACACACCTCCTCGCAATCGCTTATGAGGTGCAACACGGGATTTTATCCACTCTTGTACACCTGCAGCAAAAGCTGCGTGTTCCGAGGGTGCGAGGCCTTTCGCGTGCACAACGTACGCTCTGTCGCGTTTCAAGATCTCAGGAATGAGCGATGCGACGGATTGAACAAAGACGTACCGAGGCAGTTCAGTTGCTTCTTCCACGGACTCTACACCGATCACGGCACAATCCACGATGTCGGGATGGAGCAATAAAATGGCTTCCAGCTCCGCCGGAGGAACTGAACAAAAAAAACGTTTTGAGGATGAATTTTGTGCAGCATATCGTAGCAGTTTGCGTACCTTGGAATCCCTAGCAAAATTCGAGTGAGAACATGATCTGGTAGAGGGAACAACTATCTTACCTTATACTTGATCAGCTCCTTCCGTCTATCGACAATCTTGAAATATCCCTCGGCGTCCCGAACAGCAACATCGCCAGTCTTGAACCACCCGTCGGGCGTAATCGCGTTCTTCGTCGCTTCGGGGTTGTTCAAATATCCCTATCGCACAAGGTTTTCGTCAGCCAAAACATTCGTTTTCCGGTACAGAAACATAAGCTGCTTGCCTTCATCACTGTTGGGCCGCGAATCCATAGCTCGCCAGGTTCTCCCTCTTTCGCATCCTCGACGTCTTCTATGACCAGGCGTGCTTCGAGATTTGGAATAAGGGGGCCTATGCAGCCGGCCTTCCTGAAAACGTCTTCGATCGGAAGAATGTGGGTGGTGGGAGAAGTCTCTGTCAGCCCATAACCTGTAATTCGTTTTCTCAGCACAAAAGGAAGAGAAGAGAGAAAGTGTCTTGCTCTGACCTTGCCCAAGGTAGGTAGTTGCACCCAGCGACTTCAAGCGGGCTTGCAGACCATTGGATAAAGGTGCACCGAGTGGTGCAGCTCCGGACATCATGAAAACGAGACTCTTCATGTTATAGTCTTTGACAGCTGTGATCCATGAGCAGCATCATCACGTGAGGTTTGTTGATGGGGGAAATGCGGATCTGCGTACCTGGATGATGCAACATGACAAGACACATGGGAGGGACGACGAGGCATTGGGTAACTTTGTACTTTTCGATATTCTTGCAAAGGTCGACAATATCGAACTTGGACATCAGCACGACTGACATGCCTCTGAGCCAAGGGAACTGCAACAGCTTGACTATGCCTGGGAAGACACGAGTAAACGGTTACGTGGCTGCGTGAGGGGAGTGAATGGCGCCTCACCATAAATGTGGTACAGGGGCAAGACGGCCAGCATCACTGGGTTCGGCTCGTTTGGCTGGGGATACGCAACATCGCACATATTAATCAAAGCAATAAGGTTTCTATGCGTAGTCTATGTAGATGCTCAGTGACGGTTTGTAAAGTGTGATATGCTGAATTTACGTACCATGACTCCCTTCGGATTGCCAGTGGTGCCAGATGAGTAACAGAGTAGCACAGTCTCGTTTGCCAGATCTCCGTTGAACTGCTCCTCCGTCTTCAACTGGCCCACTCCGAGGAGATCAGCCACACGGATGTACGGATTGGTTGCGGAGGATGCAGGTGACGGCCAGTCCGCTATGATGATACGTCTCATCACCTCTGTAAGATCCATGTCCAAATCTTTGAACATAGTCAGCGCGACATCCAAAAGAACCGGGTGGACGAACATGGCCTTGGCGCCGCTGTCTGACCACTGGTGATGCAGCTCCCTCGGGGTGTAAGCACTGTTTGCGAGAGTCATGCGGAGACCTGCTGCAATGCCTCCATAGAACATAACCGGCCACGCTATACTGTTCGGAGAAAAGATCATTACGACGTCTCCTCTGTGTAGTTGTACCCCGCCGAGTTTTGACAGCTGGTTGCGCAATCCCCAGGCCATGGACAGCCCGAGGTCCCTGAGCTGCGCGCGAGTGATGGTGAAGCCGGTAGAGGCATCTATGAACGCCGGGTGATTATGTGGATAGTCGTTGAATTTAGTGCGAAACTGGTGGGTGAACAAGGATTCGTTTCGTATTGAGACTGGAGGATATGGTGAGGTATAGATTTGCATGGCGAGCGGTGCGCAAAGAGGAGGACTGGGAGCAAGGCACAACTTTGCACTCGACTCTGGTTATAAAGCCTCCTGAGCCCGGCCCGACAGCAGCATCCCCTGTGAAATCCCGACATAGGAATTGGCTAGGAACGGGACAAGACCACATAATGCCAGGTTCAGAGGTCATGCGCCCGGTCGGTGCAGTGACGGAAACGGGATGGGAAGTGAAACGTCATGCCATCACCGCACTAGTGTCAGAAAAGGCAAAAGGCGCATCACTGCTGATCGACGCGTTTGCACCTGACACCGTCCTTCACCGCAACCTCCAACTGTTGGCACTGCCGACAAGAGCTTGTTGGGATGTAAGATCCAGCCTGTAAGTAACGCAGTGGTAATGCTATTGAAATCACTCACTGATACTTCTCTCCTGTAAAGAACAGTGTCAACAGCCAGTTGACCTTGGCTTCAAGTTGTGTACCGCGATGTACACAAGACCAGGGGATGCTTCTGGCAAGAGCATCGTACTTGTGTCCTCCCGACTTGAAATCCCCACGGTGGTTGTGCGTTATTCGTTCTCAGAACCCGAACAGGCATGCATCGTTCTATTGATCTTCTCTAATCGACAGGCACGCCTACGCCGCATCTACCAAGGGTCCTCCATCTTCCACACACAAATCCAATCTGCGATCACACAATTGCCCATCGATGTAACAACACGATGACGCCCATGCCTTGTGGGTGGGACGAAATTCAACGAGGACATTCAGCATGTGTCAGTGACGGAGGTTGTCACAGCTTTTGACATTCATTTCGGTATTATCCAGAGTCCTTGTTGCTTCTCGATGCATGCTTGCAACATGCACTGCGAACGTGTTGTGGGAGCCCGAAATTGCTTGACCGCCCACGAACGTACTTATATATCCCGTACTATCTGCGGAACTATGCTCGAGCAGCAACACCACCCACGACGATCTGACACACCCTACAACAAAGGCTGACATGAATAGCATGTGCGTAATCTCCAGATTTCGAGTAAAAGCTTCGCTCCTCACCTCGGATTCTACGTTTAGACGAGATCTTGTGAGAGAGGCTCACGCGTGTGGCGTAAATGCTTTTCTCGGCGTGCCGCAAGTTACGCTACTCCTGCGAGGTACGTCGTCTTACCCCAGAGTCGGCAACAGGTGCCCACCCACAATGTGTTGACGCCAAGACGTCAATGTTACCGGACTCCGCACTCGCACTTACCACAGGCACGGCCACTGTTTCGTCAGACTCTTTCTCGACAATCGACAAGTGCTACAAACGGAAATCAGTCTTGAGCCCACTACACCTAGCTGGTCGCTTGCACCGTATAAAGTTCTGTGAGTCTCTTCAAGCGATCATCCAACCTCTCAGCATGCTGACCGTGACTAATCATTGTGCCTGATAGCTCTGTGTACCCATCATCAATACTCAGGTTCTGCGTGTTCCGAAACCATCGCCACACACTCACCGAAGAGCTAGTCGGACAAGTTGAAGGCACAGTCTGGACGTTCCTTAGTGAAGGTCATCGTTTTCTCTACCCTCACTCCAAATTCCGTGCATCTAATGCGTTACACCTGTAGCTCACCTCCCAGTCGACTCACAGGACTCTCCCAACCTGTCCATCGCCCCCAATCTCTCGCTCGACACACCAGAGGACTTGCATGTTCGTCAAAAGGCAGAAGACGTCGACGTGATCGAGATCGAACGACACCGTATCGAGATTCTCAACAAACAGCGGGCTGCGAGGAAAAAGAGCGGGTTCGTGAGGGTGGTGTTACCAGGTTTGATCGACGCCGTCCTGGGAGACATGGATGGCCTGTTGAATATACTGGACCACATTGCGCCGGTATGTCTCCCTCCAGCTTTTGTCTTTGTCATTTTGTTGACCCGCGAAACCGATTTCTGGTCCAAAGGCGATCCCCCTTTCGAAGATAGTGGTCGTCTTGCTACGTGTAGTCCACGGTGTGAGTCCCCCAAGTCTTGTGTAAGTTGATTTTTGGAACGACGCACACTGAATTTTATCATGGTTCTTGTTTAGATGGTCAAAGCCCACGGCCAAGTAGACACAGACATCGAGGAGCTCTTCAAAACTCTTCGAGAGACGCTCTTGCAAGCCGCTCAGTGTGAGGGGAACGACGTCAAACAGCAAGCAGTGAAACTCGTGGGCTCGAGTGTTGCGATCGTGGACGGGTGGGTTCATGAAAGATCTGGGAGTACGTCTCATACTCTTCTGCCCCGAGTGAAGCAGGTAGCACATCACTGACGACCATTCGATTCCCCGGATGTAACAGAACAGCTGATCAAAGCGACATACACACAGCAACGAATTAGAACCTTCCAGGCTCAACTCGTCGAGTTCAATTTGACGTTGAAGCCCAAGTTGGAGGCTTCGCCAATCGGAAAATTCCCTTTGCAAGCTGAGGATACTTCCCCTTCGCTAGCTGCCCTCAGACGGCAGAGTGTGCCAGAAATGGAACGGTCTGTACTGGCCAGTCCACCTGATAGCCCTGGCCCTGGCACGCCTCCGGTAACGCGCTTTGAGCTTGAATCCATATCCAACAAGGCGGAACGGGCGCAAGGACCGCTCACCTGTATGCTCAAGGACGTGGAGGAGCACCGAGTCACTTTGCATCATGTGAGTGAGCAGGGTGTACTGGAAGGTGTTGAAGCGAGGGGTGTGGTGGGCGTTGTTGACGGGGTAGTTTAGAACACGAGGGACTAATTATTCCAAACTTCAATATGGCCAACGAGCAGCAAGATAATGTAAGGGATCAATTATGCAAGCGAACAATATATGTGATACAAAGATATTAGCGTGAAGCAAGTCCCCACAGCGATTACGCTAGCGATACAAATTCTAAAGTTACTTGAAACTGACAATTAACTCTGTTCGCGCTTCTCACACGTCTCCTTCCCCTCCTCCTCCTTGCCGCCCTGCGGCGTCTGCTTCTCCTTATCCTCAACCTGCGGCACCTCTTTTCTTATCGAGTACCCTCCTTCATACCCAAACCACGTGTACCGCTTAACGTGCGGTCCTCTGATCAGGATCATGAACAAGCAGAACCCTTGGAAACCCACACTAAGCGCCGCAGATGCTCGCCACCCGTAGGTGTTGAACACGTCTGTCCCGACAGATGTGCCAATAATTTGCCCTAAGAATATCTGCACCCGCAGAATAAACAGTACACGCGTCAGAACTCGTGACTTGAAAGATTCAAACAGAAGGAAACAGGACGTACGAAGATCATCATCCCGGCGTTCATCCTCGACCTCGCAGCGGGGTCTAACCCGTACACACGCGTCGTCACACTCACTTGCTGCGTCTGCCTGAACAAGTCGATACCGATTGTCACGATGACTACGGCTGCGACGCTGACGCCACCAGCTCCGAGTTGGATACCGTAGAAGGCGAGGGAGGCGAGCGTGGCGAGGACGGTTGCGAACCAGGGTACGACACGGTCAATTCCGCGACCGATGAGGGGGGCGGCGGCGACTCCGCCCATACCTGCGAGACCGAAGAGTCCGATGACGAGCCTGAAAGGTGAAGGTTGATAAGTTGTTTGTATGAAGGAAGAAATTAAGCTGAGATAGACGTACGTATTGTAGTTGTATATAGGGCCGCCGAGGAGGAATGTAAGCGTCACCTATTTGATATGTAAGAAACAATTGGCCGGATTTGAGAGTACAGGAGTGCATACCCAAAAGTTGGTCAAGCAAGCCATGGACCCCAGACTGATGAGGTTGGACTGAATGAGCAGCGGCTCGGTGACCGCGTACTTGGCCACGCCGTACAAGATCCCAAAGTACGACATTCCCTTGTTCTTGGCGGGATAGTCTGGGAGCTTGAAGAACATGAGGACCAGCACGCACGCTTGGAATGCTATCGCGACGATATATACGACCCGCCATGAGGAGAATTCGGCGATGATACCTGACAACACTCGTGCGATGAGCACACCAAAGAGTAATCCGGAGAATACGATAGATAGGGCGGAGGCTCGTTTGTGCGGGGGCGCAAGGTCGGCGGCGAGAGGCATGAGGATTTGCGGTACGACGGTTACGATGCCAATAAGGAAAGAGAGAACCTCGAATACGACCATGTTGGAAGTTATCGGGAGGCCGATTGTGAGAGCACAACTTATGGTGATGAGTAGGAGGATAAGGGGGCGGCGGCGTATGAGATCTCCGAGAGGGCTGATAGTGAGCAGTCCGACAGCATAACTGGGGTGCAAATGTCAGTAACAGGTTCACGATTAAGTTGAGCATTTGCGTACCCTGTCTGGACGAGAGTTGGTATACGTGACACCTGCTCATGCGTGACACCGAATGATTTCGCGAGGTCGACTACATCCAAATACACGGTCAGTCAGAAGTTTACTCATACACCAAGAGTGATGATTCACGCACTCAATAACGGTTGGCAGTAGTACAGGTTTGCTACCACTGCAGAGAGCCGATCGTTAGTACTCTTTCATCTCGCTGGACGTGAGAATAGCGAGGCTTACTGCAGGTACTGGCAACGCCAAACAGTATGTTCGTAAAGGTGTCAAACTTCGTAGGACCATCGGGGTCGTATCGTAGATATTTTGGTATGGGAAGGAAGTTGAAGTCTTTTGTGGCTGCATTGGGCTGGGCAGTCTTCTCGGTAGCCACTGGCTCTGGGGAACCCAGCTCTGTAACAGAGCTCGCTGTCGACATGGACTGTGATGTAACCACGCTAATATCTTGACTATCGGCAGGTGCTGAGTCGAAATCCGTCGTAGGAGTATCTAATGGCTGCGACATCGTGTTGCGTTATGAGATTATAGCCGCAAGAACAAGCTGAGGGATGTAGGACTTCAGGGGACTGAGCGATGGCTGAGCTGTAGCCTGCAATCCGGGATTTATAGAAAAATGACGTTCGGCCAATGCTTGTGTGATGATAAAGACAATTTCCATTAATAGAGATTGAATACCACCCGCACATGTTTCGAAGATTGTTGAGATTGCGGTTGAATCCCGTCGGTCAACGTCCGACGCACATTGGCATACACCATCCCGAGTCCTTTCCTATCCTGGTGACCATGCATATTCTCAAACCTCCGGTGCTATAAGTGACTGTCTGTCCGTTGTGAGCATTAGAAGTACTGTCGATAATGATGATAATGATGATTGTTAGTTAAAAGGTGGTGTTTTAATAAGCGCTAAATAGAAACGATAGCGCTCTCCGTTGTGGCGCGCACATGTACAGCGTCCTCAGTTACTCGACTCCTCGGGTCTGAATTTTTAGAGTAATACCATCAGGTACAGCCAGCAGGTAGTACGATTTGAGAATGGCCGCGATGAAAACACTCTGCACGTCCAGCTCGGGTGTTCTGCCCCTGCAAACTCTCTCGCGTCGTTCAGTTGCAATAATACCAATTCCAAGTGACCAGTAAACCACAATCATTTCATGTCCTTGTTGGCTTAATCACTCTTTGTGTCGGAATTTGTGGCTGGAACGCTGCCACCGCGGCCATTGGTCAATGACGAGTCACGACTTTCCGCTTCACTCCCGGCTATTATGTTCCGAGTCCCGGGTGCCGCACGTTTACTTCTTTCGCACTGTTACCGACTTCTGACATGGCCACAACATGGCCATGAGCTGCTTGAAGTGCATGGCTGCCGCGCTTTCTTGAATCAACACGCTGCGCACACGATTTCATCGCTATACACACAAAGATGTCACCTCGTGCGCAAAGCCTGCTCCCGAACTCGATGACTTTTGTGTTTCAAGCCTGAGTTGTGGCCAGTGGCCACGGCTGGCTTGGATATCAAGTTGTCAAGAACGCGCTCAATGCGGTGTGCTGATGCCACGTTTCACGTAGTCCGTCATTGCCACACTCAGAGCGCAGGTGACAGTCATACGCAGTGAGTTTGGCAATATATGTCTATTATATGAGTTCACACTGCTCAGCTACAAGACAAGACTCCACAGCATTCAACAAGATCGTTGGCGTCTCCTGGCGATTTACGCTCAGATTTTTACGGCCGCCTTTGCTTGGAGGTACGTTTCCAAAAGCGGGACAAGGCCACGCAACGTGTATCACGACCACTGAACGTCTAGATCACGTTTCGTGGCGAGTGAAGTTACTTGACCAACCGTCGACCTCAGAACTCGCACTCGTCCTTGATGTACGGAAGCTGGAAAGCTCCAATACACATTCGCTATGCCAGGATAACTTGAAGACGTCCGGAGTCTCGTCGTGGCCGCTGCTCTGTTAGGGCTGCTCTCACAATGTCGCAGGGTCAGCGTCTATCGCAACAGAGCCGATGGCTTCTACATCAGGACTTCCTGAGTGGCATGAACCTTGCTACTGCGCTTTGCTGTGACCTCAGAGTTCTGCTGAAAGCCTTGCTCGAACAGACAGCAACTCAGGTCGACTGAAGAATGTGCTCTAGCACCATTGTCCAGCGGAAAGCCGGCACTCGTCGTTGTTTCCATCAAAAAATCGGGAAGAATCGCATCCAAGCTGTCACGAACATGGAAACTACGATTGGGCTCGGAGCGTGGCGTGGGGTAACACTAATTGAGGCGATGGCCCAAGTTGCTTGGATTGTTCAGTGCTCCCACGAAGTACACTCCTGTGGCCTTCACAAGCATTGCCTCAGGCCTTGCTTCTTAAGGCCACAAGGCGATGTGGTCATTTGTGGCTCCGCCGCCTCACACGTCGTACCACCTTATTTAATGACGACGGCAGAGTTGTCCACTGGAACCACCAATTCTTACCTCCTTTCCCGCATCTTCACGCCTTTCCTCCCGCTTTTCCTTAGTGCACACCTGCTTTTGTTCGCACCTGCTCTGGAAGCATTTCTCATATGGAACCAGGTAAAGCTTCAGGTACTTCGAGAGATTGCGCAACTTGCTCACTTCCATGAATTCATAGTGGTTGAGCCCCATCTGCCCACTGAACCCGCCCTTTCCGATAAGACTCCCAGCAACGAAGTCTTCATTACGATGGCCATAGAGGCAAGACCACAACGCTTTCGACCCTCGATAATCTGGATTGCAGGAGTTATGGCCTCTGTGTACCGGGATCTGGTTCTCTTTGGCTATTATCGATACTATCTACGTGAGCTGCGAGCGCAGCCAGAGAACTTACCTCGATATACCTCTGAAGAGAAATCAAGTTCGACATCTACGACACCAACGACAGTGAGCAACTGGGATAGCGAAGTAATCAGAACATGGCCACAAAGATACGCACCGGTGCTGGTGGACGTATTCGTGCTGGTTTAGTACGTCCCTGTTGCTCGCTGAAGCGCGGTCTCGCAGTAACCTCACCTCTTGCAGTGTCACTCGCTCCCTAAGCTATCTCGCCGGCGGCGACCTGTACCCCGTTGCGCGCACTGTCCACATCGTCGCTATTCTTCTGTCCGCTAGTGCTTTCTTTCTCTCGATATCCTTTTTGCACTGGACACCACCGCTTTTAGACGCGTCTTGCGCGCACACGGCCCAGAAATCTGAGGTAAGCATATTTGCGTCAGCGGGCCTACTAGTGACGTTGCCTAACAATACTCATTTGTGATGATATGTATAGGACCCTGATAACGAAATCGTTGACAGGAGCACGCAGGCTGCGACACTCATGAGTATCCCCTCTGCTAGCGCGTTCTGGTAAGCTACATCCTCAATGGTTGAAGTACTATATTGACATAGTGCTATTTCCGTCAGGTCATTAATCGCCCTGGTGGCGTCCCACGGTATCAGATATATTCTCTCCTCACCCGCTGTCAACCCACCTACCCAATATTGGCCAGTAGCACCCTGGTGGTCTACCGCTCTCTGCTGGACAGTACTCATCGCCTGTGCGGTTCATTTTTTGACTATCATGTGGTGGCTCCGTCAGTTCGACTGTAGTCAACCGACTGTGGATCACGGACGCAACAACCTGTCTACTACGCCCCATGCCACTGCCGATCTTCCTGCTCCCACCTTTCCGTCTCCACAGGTTGATTGCGTCGTGTTGCCTTACGGTTTTACCGCTGTCGCTGGTCCACAGATGGATGACGCTGCCCCTGGCCTCCCGAGTCCGGCCGCCTCGCTGACCGAGCTGCCTGTTTTTGAAGTCCGTTCTTCTAGTCCAGCACGCTATTCCGCAACTGTCGCCAACCCTCGAGCATACAGGCATCGCACGAAGTCTCCCGGACCCGGGCCATCGCAGGAACTGAGCCCTGAGCGATCCGAACGGGCGAGGAAGAGGAAGGGGAAGACCAACAAGAGTATGTCGAGAGATACGCTTAGCAGGTTGGAGGCTCCGCAAGTCGTGGTGAGTAGACTTTTGTTCATCAATTCATGATACAGAGGCACCGGTCGCTGAACTTATTTTGCATTGCAGAAGTCTCCGTCTACCTAGAATCCGGGTTCTGTCTCCAATGGCTACTTATGCGCAACTCCGGTGTCGTTATTGTTCACTTTGTGTTATTCGAAAAGCGTCGTCGTGTGTAGTATTTTGTGATATGTATGTATGACTTGTGTTATGCAGTCCTGACCGATCCCCACTATCTATGTAGTACCTGACTATGTATTTATTTATGATGTTAACATGGTGCTTTCGTCGCTCGTTCCAAGTTAATCTTACAACATTGCCTAAACGGGCTTACAAGCCCCTTGCTTACATACGCACCCGCGCAGTCGGAGCTCGAAACGCTGGTACAGCGGGGAGTTTGTCCTCCAACGAGGAGACGATCGTCGCATTTTCGTATTCACCACACATGTCTAATCAGACTTTCATTTTTTGTCTATGCGTAACTGTCAAATTCCTCTGCCACGCTCTCGTTTATATATTAACAACGCTGTAGCACGTTTTCATTGCTACGCATCTGAATAAGTACAGTGTTTGGGGGACTTGGACTGGCCTCGTAAAGTTGCTCCCGAACCTGAAGTTGGATTTGAGGGCTGTGCGGCATGCATGCGGTGATGTTCCCTTCACGGGCTCCGTCTGACCGCATCCAGAGCGTAGGTGAAATCCCACCAAAGTACAAAGCGGTGAGTTTCGTAACATGTGTCTGTACATTTCACAAAACACAGTTGACATCCACTGCCTTGTTTAGCCTCGATTATGTGGCAGCATTACAGCACTGAATAGAGTCGTCTGCGCCTGCTCGTGACAGACGGCCGAGTGCCTCGGACGCATCTTGTGGCCAAGTGGAGCTCCTCGCCTGACCCTTCTTCGACTTCGGGACTTAGAATTCGTCCCTGATGTACGGAAATCGACAAGTTGCAATATATGTGGCAGATTGACCTGGAAGGCGTCTGGAGTCCCCGTGGTGATTGTCCATCTTTTAGGGCTCTTAGTCTTTGACTCTATCATAATGCAAGCTTCAAGCGGCACTAGAGGCGATATCCAGTCTTCCAGGGCAGCGAGTCTTGAGTGAGGTAAGCCCAGTTGCTGTGATCTTGAGTCTACTCAAAGTTTTGTTGCAGCCTTAACTTGGACGGACGGTCACTCAAGCTGACCGAACAATGGCTTATCGAGAAACAGGCTGACACTCGCCGGTACTTTCATTGCTGACTCAGGGCGGGTCTTGTCTATGTTGTCAAAGGTGCAGTAATGATACTCTTGGAATAGGAGTGTAGCATGGGATACACCGACACCCAAAATGCTCACACGTTCGACGGTCCCACGAATTGCGCGGAAGCCCTTGTAGGCAATACTGCTGGCCCCTCAAAATCAACGCTGTGTTGACCTTGAACCCTAGGATGTCCCTGCCCGGCGGCTCACTAATGTACTCGAAGGCAAAGCTGTAGGCACCGCCTCTAGTAAGAGTACTCATACATCCTTTCCGCTCATTTTCTTTGCCTTTTCAGCCCAATCTTCAAATTTCAATGAACTGCTGAGATGCATGATTTCGAGTGTGCTAATTGATTCTGACGCTGACGCTGCGACAGTTCACTCACTGATGTAACGTTACAGCTGCTCAATCTATCCCATCCCCCGTGTCCCTTCACTCTGTTTCTACAAGTTCTACGGGAAAGAAGTCCGTGCTCATTGAGGAGGGGACATCACAAGGGTCTGAATATTCTCTGGTATGGATTTGACGCTGGCTAGCCTCAATTACGGCGGAATCGTTGTTTCCCCTCCAAGGCATACCTACGCGAGCTCCACTCGCGGTCGCCAGGACTGCCCCGGAGCCCTACGTTCCTCTGGTCGGTCGGCAGCGTCACACAGGTGATGGAGAAAATTTGCCCGGTCACTGCTGTAATGTGCTGTCGTTGTCGAATGCTTCTGCGCTACTTCAATACGCTGTTGCTCTCAGGCAGTGCTGTTAATGATCTAACCTCTTGCCATCCAGTGTAAATGGGTCCATCAAGCTTATTAGTGCTAGTCTTTGGTCAACTGCACGCACTATTGGCAATGTTGCTGTCATAATGTCCGTCATTGCTCATGTTATTCCAGTAGTCTTTGTGTGACGAATGCCCGCGCTGCCCACCACCTGGGTTGAGTCCATCACTCGTCCATTTGAGGTAAAGATCTTCATGTTGAGTTCGGCCTACCATTGCTTGTCTTTTTGATCTCTTTGTGTGTGGTTTTGCTTGGCAATCTGACGTTACAAAAGCCCCAAAATCTTATAGTCAGCATGAGTTCTTCGAGACATCATCTGGGTGGTACTACTCATGAAACGGGACCGGTGCGACAAGTATGACAAGTAGATATCTCGCGCAGGGACTAGCCCATCAGATAAAGGGATAATTGCGAGGTGATACAAGTATTGATACGTAGTCTTTTCTCTGTACACTTCTATACAGTTCGAGTTGCCTCTTACTAGAAGGCTCCGTCGATTTGACGGTTTGTCCTGCGTGGCCACCTCAGCTCCCTAAGTAGTGCAGCGACATCAAAGCCACATTTGAGACTTTACATACTAATACACAACACCGGCGTACTGCTGCAGCACTTGCTGTAACTGCGAACCTTCGCGTTCACCTTGCAGGCGAGTGTCCATCTTGCAGCATTGCCATAATGGGCTTCGAGCTCCGTATTTAAGTAAGCGCTGGCTCGGCGGCTACTGGCGGCTGGTCATCCGAAACTTGAACAAATAACACCAAAATACCACTGTCAGAGGCTGCAACCTTGGCCTATGTACGTATGAGCTGATTATTCGCTGTAATCCCGACGCACTCTTCCCTCTGTCGACGACTCGAATAAACCAAGAATAATGAGGCCATCGACCGTTTCTCATCCAAATCAACGCGGACGGTCACTCGGACCGCGGCACCAAGGTCATATGAGATGGAGGTTTGTGGTTGTACTGAGCGTATAAGAACTCAGGACCTCGCAGCTTCAGGACTCCAGAACTGTACAGCAAGATGCCAAAGATACTGATATGCGGTAAGGGTGCTCTACTCCTCCAGAGCCTGCTAAACAGTATTCTGACCCAGTTGTTTTGCAGGAGACCTCGTGTGGGCTCACAAGGAATGCGAGGAGATGTTTTCAGGTGTCGCGGATGTCATCGTGAGTCTACTCATCTATATCACCCGAAAATATGCTCACCGGAGAGACCGCAGGTGATGGACTCGCCCGACCGCACAGATTTCCTAGCAAATCTCAAGCAAGGAGGGAAATACGAAGGGATCGTTGGCGTTTACAGACACAACGTCTCTGCAGATCGGATAGGCATCTTCGACCAGGAGATTGTGAACGCTCTCGCACCCAGCGTCAGGTGGATAGCGCATAACGGAGCTGGGTACGATCAAATTGATGTTGCGGCATGCAAAGCCAAAGGTGTGTGTCAACGATGTTTGTATTCGACTCACAGGCTTGACGGGTAAAATGGCAGGTATCATCGTCTCAAACACACCGGGAGCAGTCGACGACGCAACTGCCACTACTGCGCTGTACCTCACCATCTCCACCTTGCGTCAGTTCGCAAGAATGGAGCGAGACGTGCGCGCGGGCCTGTGGAAGTCGAACCACAAATCGGGCAATGCTCACGACGCCACTGGAAAGACAGTAGCCATCCTTGGCTTGGGAGGCATCGGGCTGCGCTATGCAGAACTTGTACATGCGTTTCCGATGCGCGTTATCTATCACAACCGCAAGAAGTCATCGACAGCACCGGACTGGTGCGAATATTTTGGCGCTGACCGACTGGACGAGATGCTTGCCGCTGCGGATGTTTTAAGTGTGCATGTGCCACTTAGGAAGGAGACAGAGGGGTTGGTGGGAGAAGAGATGATCAGAAAGTTGAAGAAGGGTGCGATCATTGTGAATACGGCGCGGGGGAAGGTTATCGACGAGGAAGCAATGATCAGGGCGTTAGAAGACGGACACGTACGTCTCATATTTACTATCACTGCTTCGTATGTTCACTGTTTCTTGGTCATTAGCTCGGTGCCGTTGGCCTTGACGTGTACCCTGACGAACCTACCGTCAACCCTCGTTTATTCGACTTCACAAATGCCACTTTGTTGCCTCATATGGGCACTGAGACCTGCGACTCGCAGAAGAAGATGGAGATAAGGGCACTCTCGAACTTGGTCGACTACCTGAAGAAAGGTAGAGGAGAGGACATCGTGCCGGAACACAAGTAGAGACGATATAATGCCCAAGACTACAATGTATTTGACGTTTGTGGTACAACTCAAACGGTGAGATTCTAAGATGATTGGCGTATAGGAAGAGTGTCGTCAGTATACACACGTATCTGTAATTGGGACTCGATTCGCTGGGATGTACAGTCGACTGATGTCAGCATGTTTACAGGAACATTGTTGCAGAGATCAGCGAAGATTCTATCGGCTCGAGGCCAACATGAGGTATTAGTGAGGAGCCAACTGGAGGTCAGGGTTGCTCCACGTTGCTTGAGTCTACTTTAGCTGCAAGATGAATGATACATGTGGTATTGGGCTTGTTCTCCACTCCTCGCACTGTCTTGATATCGTTTGCGTTCCGTACTAACCAGACTGACATGACGACCGCTGCAGGGATTTGGACGCCACAAACAGGGGGAAGCATCATCACGGCAGCACCGACAACAGATACTGCTCAGCTCCGAGAGATGATTGATGTCACGAAAGCGACGCTGGAGACGATGTGTGCTTTCTTAGCGTTCACTGAATGATATCGCAGCTGACCAATGCTCGCCTCATATGCTATGTAGAGGTCACCAATTTCGGATCCTGCCGGACCACAGGCGAGGATTGCAAACGTTGGGCCGAGCATGGTACGCACATGACCTATCTACACGAAGAGCATGTGGATTCATGTGGAGGTTGCTAATCATGTCGGTAGGAAAATGCCTCGTCGCATATTGACGGGTTGAGGAGGCAAATCCGTAGACAGGATAGGAAGCAGCAAGCGCGTATGCATGAAGTCATGGAACTCATTCGACAACAGTTGAAAGACCAGGCGACGAGGCAATTGCAGTGAGCTTGACGGTTGTGCGCCAAGACGGATATTCAAGTGACGTAGCTGACTTGCAGGTCGCACATCCAAGCCGAGATTAGACGCGAGCTCATTGCACAGGTCAAGGAAGAAGTACTCGTGCAGATCAGAGAGCATCTACCGGTGACACTGGAGGAACAAGCTCGCGAGAGCAAAGGCCAGTTGATCGAGGTGAAGCATGCTCTCATGAACTCGTACGTTCCAGGCCTAGTATCCATGTGGCTAATTTTGGTTGAAACAATGGTTATGAAGCGAAGCCAGGAGAGCGAACTCGAACCTTCGGACCGATAACTCGACGGATCAACTAGGCGTTGTGCTGAAACCCGATGGAACGCGGAGCGATGTGTACCCACACAACCTCCACTCACTCTTCGCATACAGCGGTGCGTTTGTTTCACGCTTTCGTCGACTTCATTTGGTGGTTTGACGAACAGGCACACGTGTAGACGAGATGTTGATAGTGTTGCTGAAAGACCATGAGTTGGTGGCCAGTGAAGCGCGAGAGAAGAACCTGAATCGGTTTAAGGCCCACGTTAACACTCCCTGTTGCATCACTGTTTAACGGATAATGATTATTCTTATTCTTTAGGGTTGGGCTTCCGGCTCGTACCCATCCCCGGCATGCCTGATATAAATGAAGCCAAGGACAATTCGTCGTTGTCTCCGGTGCAGGAATCCTCGCGAAGATGGGAGTGAAAGTTGTTATGTTGTACATGTTGCATAGGAAAATACCTGTCGAGGCTCCTCTAACAATTACCTGCACCTTCAAATGCTATTGACTGAGATGCTCTCGGTCAGGAGTTCTGACTGCAGGCGAGACATGGGTGCACACGCAGCGTTATCCATGATCCATGATGCATCATGGGATGATGGTTTGTGGATTAATTACCACAATTTTAAGCCACGCATGGACGACACGAAACATGATATCGTAGCTGGTGGCTGTGCCCGGTACCGCAATTGCCGATCGTAACTTTACCAGCCACTTATACATCCGTCGAGCAGCTGAAAGGCCAAGTTCCAAAATGTGGAAGATTACGGTATGATACATCACAAGTCACTTGTCATTATCTTACAAAGGCTAATGAGAAATAAAATCATACACGAGACATGGTCATCGTGGCGCATGCAGATTATGATGCGGTTCAAACAAACCAGTGCGTTCGGGTAACAACGGCTTCGAGAAAATTCACTCTCAGTGGTTCACCCGGAGCGGCTTGGCGTACTGTTTGTCGCATCACGGCACAGGAATCACAGGGTATATAAAGTCCCTTGCCACCAACTTCATACCTCAGCACTCATTCCCCCGTAGCTCCAGGTCTTTCAGAATTTCCGGGCGCAGGCCGGTAAGGACTTTGTCGTTCTTGGCTCGCCTTGACTCACCGTGCTCACGTCCTTCTCACAGCTGTAACTTACTACCATTTTCAATCCTTCTTCGACATTCTATATCTTCGCCCGTCATGCGTTTTTCAACCCCTCTCATTTTGTTCGCCACCATCGCCTCCGGCGCTTTCCACTGCGTTGCCGTGTCCGCCACCTCGTACGGCAACTACAATCCCGCTCCGCAGAAGTCACGCTATCCGACCCGTGTACACAAGAGATCGGGCTTCCCCCATGCACCTGGACCCGAAGTGCTCCCCGGCAGCGAAGGGCCAGATTTCCCCCATGCACCTGGACCCATAGTGCCACCCGGGCTCGGAGGGCCAGACTCCCCGTACACAAGAGCCATCGTGCAACGCGATTCAGGTGGCGAACCCGTCGTCTTTATTCCCACTATCCTCAGAAAGGATGACTTGACAGGCTGTGAGCAAAACCCACAGTAAGTCCTCGCGCTCCATGTCGCATAATAATTTAACGGTTTCTCCAACGATCTTCCCTCTTTTTGTGCAGTCTGTGCGACCAACTGGTTCAGCAGAATAACCAGTTCCACGCGCAAAGGGTCCAACACCAAGCACGTGGCGGTGTCCCTGCAAATGTCGCTAATCACCTCAACCTTGCCACCACAACGAAATTCTGGCGAGGCTTGAAGAAACGTGCGAGACGGCCAGGCCTTCGAGGCCGGGCGGCAGCCCGCGAGGATGTCGTGAAGCACTTCGCTAGGGACTTGCTCGACGCGTTGCTCGCTCGGGAGGAGTTTGACAGCCTCCCAAGCCGCAGGGAGCTCTACGATTAATCTGGTTACTCTACGAGGAGGGGGTTATGATGTAATGGCCTGTCTTGTAGTGTACAATGTCTTGGTTTGGCCTGTTTTGTTTAAGTTAAGCAGTAATATATGTGATCGCAAGTGAGAAGAGTATGATGAATTCATCAATAACGTCGTGTAGATCCGGAAGAACACAACGTGTATCAGTGCTATAAGTCGACCACGACCAACGCGAAGGGATTGTAGCTAAAGGTTGGCCATAAAAGGACATCCCTTCAGGTGCTTGAAGTACTAACAAAGGGGTCCATCCTTACGTACTGCCTGTGTTCATGGCCTTTTCAAGGAAGGCCGTTGCATCGTAGGACATGGAGCGCCGCCCGTCTTCTTCTATTGCACGTCCTCCCGAACAGCTCGCCACGCCTCGCGACTTCTCTCAGAAGGTGGCAGCGGGGCCGTGTCCCTCTCCGAAGTATTCGTGCTGCCTGATCTTGCGCAATTGCTGGAGGAGAGCCGATTCGAGGGCCACGCGCGAGGATGCTGCGCGTGGAAGGTTGCGACACGATAGGGTTGGTATCAGAACTAGAAGCGGAAGATAGGGAGATGAGTGAAGGAGCGCGTCGGCCTAGAATGTGAGAGGGGTGTCCAGACGAGAACGCTTCAAGTTGGACTCGTTCCCGCGAGTTTGCCTCAAGCTGGCCACTGCGATGAACAGATGGGACTGGCTGTGTACTGGTCTATAGGGCTCGCGTACAACCTGCATCTTGCACGGGACGAGTTCTCCCATGACTGCTTGGCACAGGGTGCCTCGGAGCTTTGTGCTTCTTCCAGCTCGTCCCGACGCCACTTGATCTGCTCGTACATGCCCTGCTTTATACACACACGTGCTACCTACTAACCCACAGTGACTAGTCAACCCCCACACATACAAACATGTTTGAGTGTGTTGAAGTACTCACTTGGAAGGCTTACTGAAACCTTCTCGGGAAAGCAACTCCGTGGACTTCGAGTTGAGGGCCTCCACGGTCCGGCGATGGATCAAAAGATCCCAATGCATATACATCTCCCGGTTATCTGAAGCATGCTCTTGGATGCGTACGATTGCGTCGTGAAAGGGATGTGGATGCGAGAGGACCAGCTAATAGGTAACAGACACTTTACATATCCACAAAGACGCACCTTGGTCCTTCGAGGCGGCCATTTCTGACAAAAGCTCAGCCTCTCGCCTCTATGATAGGGCGAACCTGCCAGGGTATGACAATAGTATGTATATGCCACCGCAGAAGCTCGCTCAGGGTCGGCCAGTTGGGCTCTCGCGAGAGGTGCTATACTAGAGCCGGAGGCACCTTCTCAGATGTGTGATGAGAATTATGAGCTTCAGCGCAGAAAGCGACGTATCAGTGTTGCTTCCAGCAGCAGGAAGGTCGGTCACGCAAAGGCACCGTAAGCGGTCTTACCCTTGTTGTGTAGAGGTCTCGGTAGACTTGTGAAACTGTAGTGGTGAAGGGGAGCAACCGGAATGGCAAAGTGAAGCCCTGTTCTAATACTAAAAGGAGCTGTCAGCCACGATACTCAGTCTACATGACAAGCTACTCACCATCCCCCTGCCATGTCTCGTCACTATGCGCGGCCACGTCTGCACCTAGTACAGCTGACTCGGACAGTAGTGCCCAGGCCTGTTCTCCGAGAGCCGTCGCGATTCACCGTCTTGAGCGGTAACGGTAAGGGAGTGGTACTCATCACTATTCGAGTTGCGGTAGAGCCGTTGGCGGTATAGAAGGAGACAGGCCTTCGTACCCACTCGGAAAGTTGACATTAACTGACACAGGGTGCATCATACAAAAGAGATCCTGAGGCACGCAGGTTGAAAAGTTGAACGTTGAACGTTGAAAGGCCGTCTACGAGTCTGGGAGACTAGCCTCATACAAGTCCTAACCCTAACCTGATCAAACAGCCACTCGACATTGGAATGAATTTGCGACTTAGCCTGTCACCTCCTAACCGACACTATGCATGTCGGGAGAAATTCAGCAGTCTTCCAATCCGCAGGAAGCTCACCGTGACAATCAACGCGGCTGCTATACGTCGAAATAAGGATATGATATTCGGGCAACTGTTTTGCAGCTGAACGATTCGTACGTACCTACGACCTGAATCCATTGTGATTGTGAACATTAAGTGCAGCATTGCTGACAAACCAATAGCGATAGCAGTGCGGAGGAAGTGTGTTCTCGCCTCGGCGCCGCTGGATCTAAACGAGCAGGTGCAAATGGACTCGCATTTGTTAATCTACACTGGAGCTACTGTACCTTACTTGTAGTGACATTCTTCAATCGGTTACTACTTGACGTCTTCTCCGTGTCATATCCTACAGTTTGACAGGCAATGAAAAATCTGCTAAGAATACGATGGCCTCTGCAGACGAACGTGTGAATAAATACCTCATTCGAGAGCCTGGTATAACACGTACGAGCGGCGCCATTCATCAACCCTTGAAGGCTGGACAATTCCCGCATGCTGTCTTCATTGCTCATTGTCACGGAGTTGGGTTGCTCTATGAGAGTGGCAATACGATCCGTAGGAATTGACACCTCTTCGCCTTCATCGTTATATCCGACAACAATCTCAGGCTCAGGTTCCCTACCCACTGCACGAGCGTTACCTTCAGTTCCTCTAGGTACGTAGTAGCGGCTATAGGAGAAGATCATCTTGCGTTGTGTCATCTGCAGACAGCTGGTTGCATTGAGCGGCGCCCAGTCTGAGAATGGAAGGAGACGACATGGCTGGATATACGGGAAGGGGAGGTTTGACAATCTGTCGTCACATTGGACAAAGACGTCAGGATCGACCAGCCTGTGGCGAGTAGCATCGAGGGTAAGGATAAAAATCCCGAAGGTCTGCGTGCAGCACGTGAGAAAAACGTCTTCCTTCATCTCACGTGGAACTGTGACATGCCGTAATGACCCCTACTCTGCCATGCTCGACGGCCAAATACACGCCACGATAAGGCAGACGGAGTTTAGCTTCATGTTCCGGACAGCTGAAAACAACTTGCATAGCGAGGTCTTCGAATTCCTTTTCCCCTTGAATGAGCTCCTCTATGTCTCTGATGACCAGAAGACGAGAACTTGAGAGCATCGCAACCACCGACTTCCCGTCCGTGTCCACGTGAACTTGTAGACAGTCAGCACATGAAGAGCATACATATATGAGTGGGATGTACCTGCCGCAAAATCCTCTGAGTAGTCGACAGCTGAGTGACCTGCATGGCCGCCCACAAGTGGTGCTACTGCCGCGACGCCTTCGTTCCTCAGGTCCTGTCGCCCATGAAGTATTATCCCCTGTTTCATCATATTGACGCGGGAGCTAGAAATGGCATGCAGAAGAGCTCCAGAGAACCGGTCGAATATTCGCAGCTGATAGGAACCACAGATGAGCACGTATTGCGCGCTGAGCTCAACATATCTGATTGCTCCCAGCATTTGTCCTCCAGAAACAGCCTGGATATCGGAAATCACCTGAACAAGCTCACATGACAAGACATCGTAGAGCCAGGCATCATCCATACCGACAACCACCAGCGTCGGGTAGACGAATCTGAATGCAAACCCGCTAGCTGGCGTTTCAATGACTGCCCATGGTTTGAAGTGGCCTTTCGAGGTTGGCATGTATCGATTAATAGTGAAAGAGACGAGTTGCTGGAGCTGGTCAATCGGGGCAGGACTGGCCTCGTATTGGGACGCGAGCCGCCAAACTTCTTTTTGGTTGTCACGGTCCCATATAAGAAACCCCTTCTCGTATTCGCAATGCGCATATCTGCGCACATAAGTCTGCGCAAACTTGGAGTGAGCGACATAGGCACCCTAACTTCTAGAGAGAGAAAGAGAGAAAAAGAAAGAGAGAGAGAGAGCAGATACAAACTCTTGGAAGAGCCCACAGGACCTCGTCCGTGCCAAGGTCGCGTACATTTATTCCGCCATCACGATGGGTAGTGATGATAATCCCGATGTCCTCGTCGATCTTGAGACGATGGACGTCCGAGTGATCCATAAGAAGCGTTGTCAGCGATATATCTCCGAGCCCTGCCCAGCTAGCCTCGAGAGAAAATCGCAGCTGGCCTAGAGAAGGCGAGCCTCAACTTCGCAGTTTGGTGAACCGGTATGGAACTTACAAAAACTGCGCCAGTTGTCGATTTTGGCATTCGTCAATAGTTGCTTGTTAGCATTCACAGCATCCTCCAGCAATGTCTCGGTCGTAGGTATGAAGCCATGTATGAA
Source organism: Cytidiella melzeri (assembly GCA_022592445.1). Classification (NCBI taxonomy): domain Eukaryota; kingdom Fungi; phylum Basidiomycota; class Agaricomycetes; order Polyporales; family Irpicaceae; genus Cytidiella; species Cytidiella melzeri. The sequence continues at coordinate 40,276 of JABYQR010000212.1, read as the reverse complement.
CGCCGCGTGTTGATATATGTGCGATTGGTTTGCGTCGAACCAAAAACGCCACTCGTGGTTGAGCCTCCGCAGAGCATGCAGCGACTGTAGCGGCAGAAAAGTTATCACAGTAGACACAATCTCAACTGGCAGTTGTGCGGGCAACAACATCGGATCGAGGTTTAAGATGGGGATGGCAGCGGCGTGGTCAGAGGAGCGACAGGGGGACAATATTTGTAGCTGTTAGGATCAGACGGACGTATATTTCTATATCCGGAACAAAAAAACCTTTACACAATAGATCGCCCCGAGCCGGACGACAAGCTACTGCGACGACTGCCTAAATCTACGTGACACGAGAGGGGCATCGACCAGGCGACTACCTACAGCAGGACAGGGTAACCTTTGGAAGCAACAAAAAAAGGCTACAGCCTCAATTGGCGGTGCAAAGGAACGAGCTGATAGCATCGTTGCCTAGCTGCATCTCAGCAATACCAGGGGATTGCACGGTAATTTGACCTTGGTTGGAGTTGCACCCGAAGTTACTGCCCATGCGTTTGTGAGAAATGAAAAGATGTGTAAACTTGGTGAAGGGTTGAACTTACATAAACGCCTGGCAAGACGAGCCGGGGGTGACGTTCATGCTAGAGATGACGTCTTGCAACTCGGTTGGGATGTCCTGGCACTGGTCGTGGACAAAGTCGATGTTCTCGCATGTGCCTGCAAAGTCCCACGTGTCGCAAGCAGTGAGCGTGCCATCACTACGGCGCTATATACGTACAAAGAAGTATGCTCTGTCAATTTATACGAATGGAAACCGAAAATAGGATAAACATACGGAGAGTTTGTGCGGAGCAGCAAAGGCAGCATTGAAAGAAGCCAAAAGAGTGGCGAGGGTGAGAACGTTGAAGATGACCTGCATTGTGGTTTGTGAAGGGTTGGAATGAACACCGGGTTCGAAGACGAAGGTGAAGGTGAAGATGTTGGAGAGAAAGTCAAATGCGTTTGTTGAGAAAGTAGGGCAAGCAGCATAGGCCTTTTATACCTCGCAAGCTCGCAGCTTGTAGAGCCAGGGCAGCATCAATTTTTCTCGTGGTACCTGCTGGCCGGGCATCACGGTCGCGGAAACACTCCGCCCATTACGCTATGCGCTTCAAACAATCATAGCGCGTCGTTAGCGTTGATGACCTCCGTGTGTTAGAATTCATGACAGAGATTTGGCATGCGCGAAGCATACGCGGCTTTCAGCCACGCCAGTCCAGCCTGTCACCTGTAAACAGATAAATGTGTATGCACTGAGATACAAACCAAGCAGCGCGCGTCGCTTAAAATAGTTCAGCAGGAAACTTCGTAAACCAATGACATTGGGCGCAATGATGCCATCAAGTCAACATGGTGCCGGAGTGCATGCGCCCATGCCAATCGTAATGGCCCTGCATTCAAACCGTGCCGTGCTGGTTATTGAGATGAATTCGCAGTCCAGCCAGATTCCTTACAGAGACGTACTTGACGCAGGTGAAAAAAAAGCAATTACGGCAAAACCAAAATGGTAATAGCAGCAATACTCCGTCCGTCATTCGCGCGTTTCGCAAGGTTGGTGCTCGTCTGTGGGCCATCCGCATTCGCCGCTGACTGCTCATCGGATCGCATATCAATCACATGGACATATTCTCCTTCTGTTGCGGTGGTATGTGCTTCCGGAGCAGAGCCTGGCTGAGAGCCAACATGCTGTCGACGGTCTGTTACTTTGATTCTCGGCAGCCTCGCGTATCCACATTCAATGGGGACAGCATTCCATGTGAGGACCTCTTCGTTACCGGGTAAGAGGATAGGGATTCGACCAGCGCGGAGACCAGCTAAGATGAAGCCATCTGTCGCATCGAACTCCACCTGAACAACAATGTTGGCTGATCGAGTTGGGCGGCGATTGCGAACTACCAAACGGATGGGAACGGGGACGTGTAGCTTCGCCGACGTCGGAACGTCTAACAATGCTACCAGTCCATCTTCCGGAGGTTGCAACTGCGGCAACTGAAAAATGCTTTTAGAAAGGGGGCCATATTCGTTGCCTGCGAGTATCCTGTACTGCCATCAGCTTCTGCCTGCCCAACAAAGTCTGACAACCCTGACCTTCTCCATGAAATTTCGTACACTCCTGGTCCAGCGATAGGCACACCAGCACTGTTGTCATCCGGCGCAAAACTGATGCAAGCTTCATCGCTGAACTGGTCTCCTGGTAGCCACTCTAAACCTAATAGTCAGACATGCCGAAAGACATGAGAGTGCGTCCCAACGCATCACCTGTCAGGAGATCTGAAGCGTCTATGTCCAAAAGACAGTTCGTCACTCGGGCGAACATTCCATCCTGAGCGGTTGATCATTTTAGTCGGAATGACTGCGATTGCTGTACTGATGATAACTTACACCTCTCGATAACTTTGCGCTTTCCACTTTGATGCCATGCGGTCCCGTACACGTCCAAGTCGTTCTGACAACCGCTATACCCCCGGCACTTTCGTCCCAGTAATCAGCGTCGTACGTGGTTAGATCGCCCAATCCCGGCTGTGCACACGAACTTCTTCGATAGTTGACTGAGAAATCAACGGCTATCGGATCAACAGTAGGGACAACGAGTGTACGCAGCGTTTCTCCGGTGTCCGTGAGAGTAAGCGAAGGACTATGAGGTGTTTGGGAGTTTGCGCTTGCGAGGCTATACGCTGTGTTGTGTGACTGTATCGAGAGATCAATCACTCTGTCACCAGCAGCAACGCTACCACACAGATACAAGGTTCTGACAGCGCTCACACCGGGCGCAAGCTTGCCAAATTGAACCCCTTTGATCAGGTTTGACCACGTGTTCTTGTCATAGCTGATGCTTGTAGCTGTAGAAGGCTATCAGCAAAAACGAGCTCCACGCCTATTACATTGATTGACTCACTTGCGCCTTCAACTTCCGTAGGCTGTAGTAAAGCATCCGCTATCACATCAAGCTCTTTTCTATCCATATTCGTAACCTCGATTTGTATAGGAAACTCTTCACCAATGTACGCAGGAGACAGGTGTGAGAGCGAAACGTGAATCGCGTGCGGACGCAGTCGGACTCTGTCGTAAAGCTACCGCGTAAGTAAGACGGCAACACATCTTGTAGATCACCTACACAGTGCTTGACAAAGGTAGTTGGCTGTCCCGACGGACAGGGATGAACTTCGCCGGGTTGGTTGATGCCAGCCACTTCGGTACTTGCATGCGTCCAGCTCGCAATGTAGGAGAGATGATTGGGAGTTCCACAGACCAGTTGCCTTCCTTGAGGGTCAAAACTACTTTCGCAATCTATTTCTCACCTCGTTTGAGGACGGGTCGCGAAGTTATCTGAGGGGGCGGCTCACCGAGAGGGTGGTGGGCTGTTTTGAGGACAGTGTCCCTGTGAATACAATGCAGCCGCCGGGAAGCCAACGCAAGTTCGCTTGGAGTTCCGAACTCTCTTCAGAAACCTCAGAGTATTCTACATGCCCTAGTCGAACTTGCTGGATGGGTTCATTATGAGGTTCAACGTCTGCGTGCCGGATAATAAATGGTGCAGCATCGTCCTTTAAATGGACAGCAACAGAGGCAAAAGGGAGAGAAGATATGTGCACGCTGGATGGAGCAGACAGCGTTATCTGGTACACTGCGCGTTCGTCTATCATGACCTCGGGGGACCAGAACACAACCGAATAGTCAACTAGGATGCCGTCAGCGACGCAATAACATAGACAAATGGATAGATTCATACGCAGAGGTTCAGCGTCATTCAAGTCTACAACCAAGGGCGCATCTGAGCTAGATGGCACTGTGCTCTAGAAAAGATCTAAGTTTGTGAGATCTCTTAGGTAGGTGGTACATACTCTGAAAACCGCAAGGAGGTCCTCCTGTATCGCGTCGAAGTCCTCATCGTCGGCTGCAGGTCCTATGGAGAGTCGATGAGGCAGTTCTGACAGTCTTCGGAGCAAAACACCCACCGTACGCTAGCATCTCCAGCAACAGCTGTACGCTCAACTCCATATCCCCCAGCTGCTGAGCACACGCGTACCACGTCTTGAGAAGCGGGCGTAACATCACATCCCAACTCTCACGACGGTAAGTTTTCGCGATACGCTCGAAGAACCTGGCAGCGTTTCAGTTGTTTGTTGATCATACACACAAATTGCTTACTTGACCGCCATGTCAAACTTCCCGGAGTCATGGTATGTCCTTGCGATGCGATACGCTATCCATAATGTTTGTCTGCCCAGATTTGCGCCCGAATGTGTGCTGTACTTTTTAAATAGTTCATAGGAGCGAGTATAAAGCTGGCATAACCAGTCAAACAGGTGCTGGAAAATTAATCGGGCTTTCATACCTCTAATATTATAGTTAAGTGATCGACCTTGTTTTCATTTGCGAAGCCTGGCGACGATACGCTGTTTGGACCCTAAGATTATGAGCTTTATGCTCAACAGTTGTTCTAAACGAACGCACCTCGTTTTCGAGAGCGTCCAAGAACCTAGCTCTGCGGTTTTCGACGCAACGAGCCGCCATGAAATAGTAAAATCCTGGATGTTGCAATGCCTGGGTCGGATTTAGCCCAAGAGTGCGCAAGGACTCCAATTCGACGACACTACGCTGCGAATCCGTTGCCTGGGCCACAATAGTAGACGCTGCGGATGTTGACGAGGGGAGATATGTCGGTATAGTCAAAGTTGAGCGTGTCCCTTGTTCCAATAGCTCTGCGAAGACACGATGCCTATTTTGCTAGTCAGCGACTCAGAATCAAATTCGTTCTCAGGGTGCTTACTGTCTGGCGAGCCAACTCCAGAACTCGAATGTCTCTTCTCCGATTCCCCATCCGCGAGAAAGATCTGCGAATTTGCGTATATGCATGGAGTGATGCGAGAGTGCCAGAGAGTGTTCATTGTTATACAGGTACAATTTACATATCTATATTCCATATTATCATTGGTGACATGAACGGACGGTCGCAGAACACACCTTGACACTGAGGCAATCTGCGAGGACTTTGCCTTCTGCCCAGCGTTTCGTTCGAGGGGGCAAGATAGCGGTGGATCCGAACATGATTTGCAGGTTCGCGTATGCATCGTGATAGTGTCTATAGCATGATCAGTAACCGTCTGATTGCAGCAATCTACACACTGACTTCAAGGCCACTTCGTCCTCTCCTCTAAATTCTGCAAAGCATGCCATCTTATACTCATATCGGACAGTCCAACCTTCAGGCCTTAGCGGGCGCGCCATCGGGCCCGAGGGTGAGGTCGGTAAGGGATAAGTGGCGTTGACCTGGGAGTGTCGGTTCCGTTTTCGTCTGACACGTTTGGAGTGGTTGGTGTAATACTCAACGGCTGGTTCCCACAGAGCTTCCTGCAGACTGAGTATGCATAATGAGTGGACCACAGCGATATGAAGCGGTGATGTGACGGTTACCTGCGAACAAAGTCACCAATCTCAGTCTGGGAAACAGGGCTTAAAACGAAAAGGGCAGCTCTGGGGTCCAGCCCACTTTGTCGACGTATGAAAGTCAGACGCGCGTCCAGCGTCGGGTCGTCTAGACGAACACGCATAAAATAAGTTGATGCGGGCAAACTAGAGAGAACGCACCTAGCAGTCTTCTACTGGCCATAAGAACCACTGTCAACTTGATGGCTCTCTCGTTTGTAGCCTTCTTCCGCTGGGAAATCTCAGCAGATAACTCCGTATCTCTTCTCTTCTCCTCTGCCTCACGATCGCGCTCATGCTCCGGATCGAGAGCATCTAACGGGGAGGTAGGTGTTGCGCGGGGGAACTCGTATAACCGTTTGAATAAAACAAACACAGATGGCACAAGTGTCGTATGTTTCCTGATCCATATAGGTGCAATGAGACCGTCCGGATAGAGTGGTGATGAAGGTGTTAACGGGGAGAGTGGGGAGTGAGTCGGTAAGAACTGCTGGTCTTCTGCGGGTGGTACTTTGCGTGGTGGAAATCGTACATCCTGAAACGCAACTGTCAATTGTGTCAGGAGACCACGCAACAAAGATTCTTAAACTAAGGACAGTTGTGTGTAAAGAGATGAAACATGTTATGACCACTCACTGGATCGACGAGCACAACTTGAAATGTCTGACTCTTGTCCGGTTGCCATATGGCTGGCGTACGCTGCAGCAAAAGCGCATCTTTGAGCCTGTTTCCCAAGACCGCGAATGAATCTTGTGCTCTGGGCGCCGAAGACTGTGCTGTGGGAGGAGTTTGTGGTGGACCCAATCCTGCAACAAACATGACAGGACTGAGCTGCACCAGCAGGTCGGGCGGATAGGAATTCATTTCCTCACTCTAGGCTGGCGAAAGAGTTATGGCCTCAAGATATTTTGTGAAGGACTTGCATGTAGTAGATGATGAACAAGTTGTGCGAGCGTCGGCATCATGAGCGACACGACGCACGCCATCAGGCGCATCAGGCGCATCAGTCACGCGATTAGTAAATCTCCCAGGCACGGATCAGAAACCCCGATCAGCGATCATACTGTCAATTGAACGAAGTAGACACCAGCGGCGCCAGTTGAACTCGACCCACGTCTATCGTGTTCTCTTCCCTCGCTGGCCACAACTGTCTGGTACGTCTGATGCAACTCCTAAGCACAATATTCTGACGTTAACACTATTGCATGTACTGGACTCAGTGCTTCACGTGAGACCCACCATTGTCACAACTGTCTGGTAGGTCCAATGCAATGCCTGAGAAAAGCGTGCTGAAGACGATACTTTTGCTTGTGTGCGCAGTGCACACCAGTGTCTCACGGGAGACTTATCATCTAATATTGACTACGGCTGGGCGATCATGCCACAAATCATCATAGATGACGAGGACGCATACGGTGATCACCACCACCACCACGGCGGACACCACAGAGACAGCTCAAGGCGACATCGCCACCACAGACACCATTCCCGCTGGAGGCGCATGTGCCCATGCTTTGGCTTCCGAGTGCGCAGCTCTCACAGACTTCGCTATGCTGTCGGTTTCGTCTTCCTCTTCCTCACCGCCGCATTTATCCTCTACCTCCTCGTGACTCTCTCACTCCCCATCATCAGGCCCATCTACCTCTTTCAGCTCGGCTTACAGCCCTCTACAAACCCAGAATTCTTTTTTGGCGTGTGGGGCTTCTGTACCAGCTCAGCGATAGAATTGCCAACAATTCTGACAAGAAACAACGGGGAGTGTTCCAGCCTCAAGCTAGGTTACGACATTCCGCAGGACCTTTTGGACTTGACTGGTTACCCGTCTAGTGTGACAGACGCACTGGTCAAGACGCTCACCGTTCTGCTCATCCTACATCCCGTCTCGGCCGGTCTCTCGCTCCTCACGCTGTTCTTTGCGCTCTTCATACGCTCGCAGTACTTCACAATCACCTCCCTCATCGTGGGGATCGTCACAGCAGTTGTAGGCAGCGTCGTCCTCGCTGCTGACCTGGCCCTCGTGATTGTCGCCAATAACAGGCTCAAGGATGCTCTCGATGGCCTTGTCGTCATAAAGTTTGGGGCCGCCGTGTGGATGATTGTTGCAGCTGTTGCTTTGAGCTGGCTGGGAGTCATCGCGTTGAGCGCTATAGCTTGCAGGTGCTGTAGGATTAGGAGGAAGCATGGATGGTATGGCGACGGATACTATGACTGATGGCGGATTGCAACTGGAAAGATGTCATGAGTGAGCCTCGCAATATTTTGTTGTATGCTGAAACCCGGTACTCAATCACCTTCTCAGCATATATCGATGACCTATCACGACTAACGACCGCTTCAATGACAGCCTCTCCACGAAATCACATTCTCTACACATCCTGGAGACCAACCTCGTAGGCTTGCGAGAGTTGCAGTGTTTTTATTGTGCTTATTTACCTTGCTTCACTGTTGTTGCGCTATCCTTGTCATATTGTGAGTCCCTCTTATATCACTCTGAACTTCAGCTAACTCTGTCCCAGTTCTCCCCAAACCCTGTACACGCGGCATGTTCTTTCATGTTTTGTGATTGAATGTAGCTGTAATACCTACACGCGACATCTAAACCTCTTACCACCGTACTGCCCTGCGCCAGCGAACAGGCTTCTCCATGCCATCCAGGCATGTGCCAAGAGTACACATCTATTACTGTATGGCAGGCAATCGGCTGTTTGTTGGTATGAGCGCATATACCCGTGTGTTCTGCATCTACTGCATCTATTGATATTGCAGTCATTCCTCACAGCCATAGGAAATCGGTGTCTCCGTACATGCATAGCACAGTGGACAATGCTTGCACGAGTTGTCCCGGGTTGACGGGTATAGGGTCAGTCACGAGCAATTTGTGCCATAGTAAAGGATTTGTTCCGCTTTAAATGCTGCTTACATGCACTACCTCCCTGTCCTCGCCTATCTCAATACATAGCCCATTTCCTAGCCATGGGGGAGACTGCCGTCGACCGTTGGAATCGATACCACCATTGAGAACACCATCTCCAAAGAAGACATATCCAGGAATATATCTATCCACAAACCTGCAAACAGTGTCAATACCCACAGGGAGTATTTCCGTAAACCTCTCACTTTTCTACCTCCTCATCGGTCATTCCGTTTCCACCGTTCAGAGCTTTCATGTTATGCTCTTGCTGCAGCCGCCATTTATAGATATAGTCGTACGGATGACTTTCTACCGGCTTGATCTACGCATGCATTCAGGACCAGGGTCAGTAGCGCCTTGGCGGGAAGCTTGAATGTCATACCTGGATAAGCGTCTCAAAAAAGGACCACCACTGCAGGTACATCTTCAGCCTCTCATTCACATCAAGAACATCTTCTTTCCGAAACCCTCGCTTTCCGAAGAAGTTCTCTCCCAAGCCGCGAACAGTCATGTCCCACCTGCGGTCAATGTCCTCGGGTGTCGAAGGGTAGAATCCGACACACCAGCCTTCCAACACCACAACATCCACAGGAGATCGTATCGTCATCCCGGCCTCCACACGGTCTCCCTCTCCTGAATAGAGACTTTTGTCAAAGCTGGGTATATGCACGACACCATGCGACTGATTGGCTTTGGACTCGTTAATGTGCTTCAGTTGAGTGAGAAGTTGCGTGCCGAGCTGTACATCATGCGTTCCGGGCTGTCCGCGTCCTTGAAGCAATTTGTTTTCGGGATTGGCCAGCGCAACGGTGACAAGCCCAGCGTGAGAGAGGTATAGATCGTCTATCGAGAGTACGGCCACCGAGAGGGAATGCGGAGGAGACGAGAGAGCGTCGCGCAGGCGAGATGTGAGAAATGTTTTGCCACTACCTTGCGGCCCTTGTACAGCAACAAAGAGAGGGGCTGGCCGGGCTGCGAAGTGCGTCCTGTGCCGTTCTAGCTGCTGGAGGACGTGTGAGCTCATGGCATGGAGCTTTGCAGCTAATGGGTCCATGGTGAGGCTAGTAAGAATTCTGGAGAACGCTATCGTCTTGAATGCAGTACCGAAATGTGAGGAGAGTTGTCGACCTCTCCATGCTGCTTTTCTGTATTCCCGACGACATTGCGATTATGTTCACGAGTACAGGAGCCTTTACGAGCGGCCCGTCTGACGCTTATACATGCTCTCCGCCAAAGTCCGACCGCCTAACAGTTGAGCGGCGACTGAAGCGACGCGACGATGCGTGTACGAGCGCTCGCGATGTGGCAAGCACCAAGCTGCGGTGTCCATAGTCGGTTGCGTTTACACCTCTCCCACCATTTGCAACGACGCTCGCGAACGGTTTCCCCTGCTGTTCGGCTCTACCCCCTCTCAGTGTACTAGCATGATGTCCTCGTCTGAGGCGACGTCCGACACCCCTTTCCAGCCAATTTCTGCGCAGTATGCGAAGCTGCAACGGCAATACCAACAGTTACTGGACAAAGTCACACCATTTGCTATGTACCGCTGGTTGGCGACTCTAGGGATATTGGGCATATTCTTGCTGAGAATTATCTTTGCTCAAGGGGTGAGTCCACAATTTTTTTTTACTGGAAAAGAAGCTAGACATTAACCAAACCGTCGGTCGCTTCTTCGTACAGTGGTATATTGGTGAGTTTAGCTAAATCTGAGCTGTAGCTTGCTAGCTGACCGATACAATTTTTAGTATGTTGTAAGTCGCAGATTCTTCGCACCAGGGAACTAGCCTTGATAGCCTCCTAGACGCGCACGCTATATATCTCCTCAATTTACTCCTTGCATTTCTGCAACCAAAATTCGATCCGTCTCTTCAAGAAGATCTACTGGCTGATGATATTGAAGAGGGAGGAGAGGAGATGCAGTCGCTGCCTTCTCAGAGGGATGACGAGTTTAGGCCGTTCGTTCGTAGGCTACCCGAATGGCAATTCTGGTGTGTAGTATTCGTTATGAAGGCAATGACAGCACTGACCAAAGCATATAGGCTATCTTCGACTCGTGCGACAGTTATTGCCCTATTCTGCACGTTCTCGCAAGCGTTTGACGTTCCTGTCTATTGGCCAATCCTTGTCATGTACTTTTTCGTGCTTTTCGCATTGACAATGCGTCGACAGATCCAGTAAGTCTTGAACGGTCGTTGTTGTTCTATTGCTCTCAACTTGATGATACAGACACATGATCAAGTACAAGTATGTGCCTTTCGACATTGGTCGCAAACAACGTTATGGAGGAGCGAATCATTAGAATATACCACGGACGGACAGTCTCCTAGAGCTTTGTTGTGGACACTACGCAGGATATCTCGATGGGTGTAATGCAAAATGATTCTAAAGCACGAAAGGAATGACCGCCTTTCGCTCCTTGGGATAGTCTGGGAAACGCTCATAGTACCACTTGTGTCCTCTGTACGCCCTTGGCAACATCAACGTAAGTTCAGAGAGTAGGAAGACCCAAGGTGGTTGAAATGAGTCAAGCGACGTGAGAGAGGGTATAGGCGCAGCCGCGAGAGCGAAGCCTAGCCATTCGAGCCATTCGCAAAAGTAGTTCGGGTACGAGATGAGCGAGTACATGTACCCGTGGGGTATCGCGTAATGTTCCTGCTTGTCCTTTCCGTTGTTGTCATCCGCTGGTTTAGCATTGGCTTTCAGCTTTATATTCTTGCGGCGGAGGTTGAAGAGAATTTCATCGTGCACTATGTTGCCGATGAAGCCAAATGCCCAGAGGCCGACGCCGAACCAGAATAGCGGCCTTGAGAGCGCCCCAGATAGGAAGCTCTCGGCGTCAGGAGAGGAAAGGTAGGAGCCCATGAGGGTGCCGTTAATCATTGTAAATGTGAGAGCGCTGAGAGGGATGATGATGTGGAACTTGGAGCGCGACGGGGTCCGCAGAGGGGACACGAATGCGCGGTTGATGTAGTGAACGAGAAAGAGTCCGGCCAGGATGGTAGACGGGTTAGAGAGCGAGAGTTCCGGAGGGTGCCCATAGTTCTCAAACGAGAGTGGCGAGGTGAGGTAACCAAAAACACAGGTGATGAATGAAGTGCTCTCCATTATCATCCATGCCTTCAAACCTATGTTGGAACTTGAACACAAGCTCAGCCCTAACACAAATTATCACGCACCATCAACTAGGAGTAGGCTGTCCTGATTTTTGGAGGAGAACCGACCAAACGGTGCATCGTAGAACAGCAGGACGGGGCCTGTGCAGACTGACAATATAGCGAACCACTTCTTCGTTGCTAGACCGTGCTATTTCAGTTTGAGTGTAGAGTAGGCTAGCCCAACACGTACCGCTGTACAGATTTTGAACTTGCACAATTTCTGCGTGAAGGACCATGGTAAGACGATGGTCGCAGTCACGGTGGCGGGTGGGAAGAGTATGTTGATGGGCGCTCTGAGTATCCGCCGCGATAATATTGGTGCAAATTTTGTCGGTGCTCTTCATAACACACGTCCATATACCACCACGCCTTACGCAAGCCTCAAGATCCTGGCCTAGGACTTCCAGTCAGAGTTGAGCGGCCTGTAGTCGGTCCAAGGAACACACGACTGTTCACGCTTTCAGACAACGCACAGGCAGTGACGCCCGACCCAACTCTCACTGACAACGCGTCTACGCTACTCTCTCCTCCTCCCGCTCTGTCTTCGTGGTCGCGCTGCAGACCTTCTCTGTCAACTGACAGGAATGGCCTCGTCTATCTACCTTGGTCGCACCAACAGCTTATTGGAAAAATCATCCGGCAGCAGTCTGCCAATTTACAACTCTGCAATTCGGGAAAAACGACAGCACCATCACTCACATTCATACGCGGGTGCATGGCTCCTGACACTCCCTATACCATTACCTGGAACACGGAGGCGGCTCAGGCTGATTCTGCCAAATCTGCCCCGTTTGCATCAAGCCAGCGTGCACAGTTTTGGGAGACGGCGAGGACCTGCTATTCTTCTCATCGCCACTGTAGTCCTTCTATACTTCGTGTATGCGCTACACAGGCGGTTTGGCACGGGAGAGCAATCTTGGCCGACACCTTTCCCTGATTCATCAACATTGGTGTACAGACGGGAGGACCTTCAGGAGATTTGGAAGTGGGAAGTTGAGGCGGGGCACTATCCCAGTAGTCACAGGAGTAAGTTAGCCCAGACCTCATGTGTAATGTCATATTGATTGTCTTCACAGTACCAGAGCAAATTGGTTTGCCCCAAGCACTGACAAATCCCGCTCTGCCAATACGAACGTCATCGTCCGTTCCCACACGATTCAGAGGGCCCATTGCAACTGACACAAATGGCGTGGGTCCCAAGCGCGTATACCTTGACCTGAGATCACATCCGCCCAATGTTGCTTACCCTCCCCGGCCAGTTCCTGGCAGCGTAGCGGACTTGGATGTCATAATGGAACACTGCAATTTTTCCACTAATAAGGTTCGTTTCCTCAATATAGCTAAAGGTTTCTCCACTAACACACTCGGCGTGGCAGTATGTTCGCGATTGCCTAGAGGTGCTCAGGTACGGCGGTGGCTTGGAACTTGGCGCGCGTGTAAGGCGGGGTAAAATGGACAACTGGAAGTATATCTACGTGGAGGACAGTGCGGAGAACATGACAGATTCGTCTGCGTACGTCAGGCCGTTCGCTTTGAAAGCCCAGAACGATATCGACCCGGCCCAAGACCTGCCCAAGAAGCGAGGGGCGGACTGGGAACCTCATATGCACCTGTCGTCGCCCCCAAAATATATCCCTTACAAGGACCAGCCGACTGTCTGTGATGATGAAAATCCCCGCGTCTACCATATGTTCTGGGCTGGACCTTTCACCGACAAGCCGTATCTTGCGTTGATGTCTTTCCTGTACACACAAAACCTGGGTCTCCATCTCGACGATGGAAAACCGGACCCCGCCGTTTGCAGGCCGAAGTTCTGGCTATGGATCAACCCAGGTCCCGCCGCCTCTGTCCCCAACCCTAGTGCCGTGCGAGACATGTACGATCAGTTGAAGTCTAACCCCTGGGCTTCGCCATTCCTTCATCCACGATTCAAGGATGTTATACAATTCAAGCTATGGAATACGACTGAACAATTAGACGGCATTCCCGAGTTGAAGGACGAATGGCGGGCACTTCGAGACAGTTTGTTCAACTCTGGCGGCTACGTGGAGAAGATACCTCAACAAGACGAGGAGGAAGTGACTACGGAGTCAGAAAGCGGGGGGTCAGGCAAGGCGGATGATACAGGCGTTGCGCTTCCCGCAGTGGCTCCTACGAAGGCCAAGAATGCCGACGGTAAAGCGAACAGAGTCGGTTCGACGTCAGCCTCGTCATACGATCGGCTATCAGTCATTCTTTCCGATATGGCTCGGTTCATACTATGCCATCGTTTCGGTGGTATATATCTAGACGCAGACACCATCTTGCTTCGTGACTGGGAGGAGCTATGGGGCTGGCGGGGTGCTTTTGCCTACCGATGGTCGCGATTGGAGAAGTATAACACTGCTGTCCTCCGTATGAACCGCAATTCAGCGTTGGGAACGTTCCTGTTCCGTACGGCGTTGAAGAACGGCCTGGACTTCCACCCCATGAGTGTTTCCAAGTACACAAAAGACGCTTACCTGGAAGGTTTACTGCTACGATTACCCGACGCCCTCTTTGATTCCGCCTGGTTGAACACGGAACAATACCAGAGAGATCGCCCACCTCAGCCGTATTTCACAGGGTGCGATTTCATATCCATCTATTCGGACTTCCATTTTGACTGACTTGCTACAGCTTTGCGGATTTCTTTGACACTCCCGTGCAGAACAGCGCGGCACCACAGGCTCTCGGATTTGATGGCTTCTTCAAAGGAGCGTACTCCTACCACTTCCATAATTTTTGGTATGTGTACATAGATTGCTTACGCTTGCTGGACCGTGTCTAATGTTCTCCCTAGGTGGAGACCATTTGATCCGTCAAGAAATTTCCCAGACTTGGGGTCCCGTTTCGCGGCTGGCGAACGTATCGCGCGTGAATCCCTCGCGGCAGCTGCGTCTACAAAACTGCCAGATCTCGAAGATGAGCAAGTGGATACGGACAAGCGTGACCTGGACTGGGCCACAGTGCTCAAGCGGACATTCGAAGCTTACGTCCGTGGCGAGCGTCCTAACATGTACGGGGAGTGGATTAAGTGGTAACACGAGACACCGAATCCCCCACCATGTTCCTTTTCCACCGCTGGTGCTGCGCGCTAGTAGCTTACGATGCCATCCCACCCGTGACGCTCCTCATTTGCAACGCTGTGACACCCACTCTCTATCGGGTTTGGATTTACGACGCGTTCTATATCGCTGGCATTCTCTCCCCCTGAGATATTTGTGTCCTTCCACTCTCACGTCGTGCTCTCGCCTTTGAAACCATATTATGTAAACGGCCGCGGTACGAGAGATATATATACCTTATTCCTACATTAGTACACGACCCCGAATATTAGACTCGCTGATGGTTGTTCTTGGGTGCTTGGTTGTGAGGTGATATAGCTGCTTTAGCAAGCGCTGCCTTACGATAAGTTGCAATATGATACAAAGGTTGATCGGTAGTGCACCGATGACCGTGACTGCGACTCCGCCCTCGTAGGTGTTTATTATGCGTAATGTAGTACACCCGTGTCCTACTTCATCATGATATGGCTTGATCCTGACCACCCATGGTACGACATCATCAACGGTTGGGTGGACAAGTCGGCGGTGGAGGAACGTATTCCTTCAGTCGACGTGGAGCATTGTTGTACACCTGTCTTAGTGTCAGCATTGTTATAACGAGGGGAAAGTGGGTAGCAAAGGTTGAGTTGGACGTACCGAGACCTAAACATGAGATGGCAGACAAGACGGTGACGGCAGCCGTGGACAGGATGATGACGGTGAAGCTCATAGTGGCGGCGAACGATGGTTGAGTTTGTTTGTGGGATTCCAAGTTTCGTTTGAGGGCATTTTATACTTTCCACAAGAGAGGGTGTGTTCCGGGATATAAAGATTGTCAGAGACTCCTTTGTCGCTTTCACCGTTGCTTGAAACACGAGGTTCTCCAGCTCAAAGGCGTGTTTCCTTTCAACTTTGTCTTCTGGACCGAAACGAGGAGAGATCAGTAAACTGCAAGCTGGCAGTCCAGACTTCGTAACTTCCTTGAAGCAGTGTCAAGCCACACCACGGTATAAAGACATAAAAGACACACGAACACAGACAAGATGTCAGTCGTTTGGACTGTAGTCATCGAGCAGACTTACCAGATTACCTGAGTAAAGGAAATGAATACAGCACCTTTCTACGCCCAGAACCGCCTTTGTGGCCAATGGACATCACATCGCCAACTCTGTCGATCACTTCAAGCTCGTCGTCTTTGTTAAATTGCCGATAGACTTCCCCTTTCCCTTGGATCTAGCAGGGGATCATCCATGGCAGGATTGGTGTCCTTTGTCTGCTCTGTCCGCCTCGACCCCTCGGCTGAGCGACGCACGCTGGAGTGTTCCCCAACACGCAGTGGACTTCGATGCCCGTAGGAAGCAGTGCCACCATCGCTCATAAAAACGATGAGCAACATCATGCACTCGAAACTCCTTCATCACACTTGTTGTCTTAGGGAAGAGCC
Source organism: Cytidiella melzeri (assembly GCA_022592445.1). NCBI lineage: Eukaryota > Fungi > Basidiomycota > Agaricomycetes > Polyporales > Irpicaceae > Cytidiella > Cytidiella melzeri. The sequence goes on along the minus strand of JABYQR010000212.1, from coordinate 24,253 downwards.
TCTGCGCTCTGTTTCGAGTACGACAACCCGTTCCTTGGGCATGCGCCGTCCGAGGATGATGATTGCGTGACATGTCGTTGTTTTCAAAAGACAAGAGAATAAAGACGAGGTGAAGTCAGGGAGAAGAGCCTGATATGAGAAATGATGTATCAGAAGCCTCTCGTCTTGCTCAAGTCTGGCTTACGGCGTTATTAACTGAAGGGGCTCGCCAGCTAGTCTTTCGTCGCGGAGCCATCTTCCTCCTACTTGCATTGCGGAAGCTCTTAGCCCTGATCGTCCTTGTTCGACTACAAGGCCTGAGAGCCTTTAACGTTCTCACCTTTGAACAGTTTCTTTGGCATATATACGGTGTAGCACGGCGCACTCGTCGCGGGTCCATGTCTAATATATAGCCGATTTCAAGTCTTCGCGAATGGCTGTTAACCTGGACATCCATCCGCCCGTAAGCCTGCGTTACTTCATGCATCACTCTCACCACGACGTGCTCGGTGAGTACGTTGCGTACCGTTGTCTGTGAGGCGGACCGCTGCCTCATTAGCAGGCCTGGCTGCCTCGACGGAATGGTGAGAATCGTATGAGCCATTATAGAGGTCAGGAGGTCAGGCAGTCAAAATTGGTGTCACTCGGGCGTAAGAGGCCTGCATTTTCGCGGTCCTACGTGTGCCAACTTCTGGATTTCGGATCAACGAAAGTTGTGAGAACTGCCTCGTCGAGCATTCTGCAGAGCAGGATAGGGCTAGGCGTTGTCCCGCTATTGAGAGTCGTGAAGCCGTGAGCCTTTTGTGAACGAGGGACAAAGGTACGTCTAGACATACCTACCAGTGCTTATAAGTGAACGTGGCTGGAAGTTGAAGCCAGTCGTTTAGCTACCTGAAGATCCTTCGGCCACGCACTATGAGCAATATCGGGAGCAAAACGAGACGCAATTCGTGCAAATTGATGGCCAACACAGTAACATAGTGTCCTACAGTTACTCGTGCAGATCAAGCCAAATTTGGAGGACTGAGGCCAGCTTAGATGTGCTTGTTCGCTTGAGAACATACTAGTAGCTGGAAAGACGGCAGGCGTACGTAATGGCTTCGAATATTTGATAGTGTGATAGTTGTAGTTTGGCAATGCCAGTCGACGTTCTGCACATTTCTACTCGATCAATTGCAATAGTGGTGGTATTTGTGCTTTGTACTACATGAAGCCAACACATCACTGTGTTACCATGGCAAGATGGCCGAGTGGTCTAAGGCGCGTGACTCAAGCGATTACAAAGCTTGCCAGCATGGCTGGTTTCTCGTAGGGCAACCTGCGTGGGTTCGAATCCCACTCTTGTCAGATACTTTTTCCTGCCCTCCCATTGATACTTACAGCACCACAGGTCATCCTAGATGACCAATAAGTCCATGTATGTGCCTTCTCGCAGTTCACAAGGTCAAGTTTGCGCTCAGTACACACAATGAGAGGGAGGTAGTCAGACGGCTGCAGACAAACTGTCTTTTGGCGAGCCGTCGACGGATCGTAATTGCTACAATGGTATGGTAGACCCCTCTATGTATGTAGCAGAGAGTTTTGGTAAGTACCGCTAACAGCAAGTAGCTAGACAAGAAAGCCAGTAACACATCGCACTAATGTAAGGAATCGTAAGCATAGAAACTTAAAAGAAAAATACTACATGAGAGCCATATCGAGAGAACAAGCGACATCTGTTTGGGTAGTCCGGAACCGGAAGATACGACGTGTTATACGGCGACAGTCACTTTGTTCGTACTGCCGTCCTTGGTAGCTGCAGCGGCCTGTGCTTGCGCGACAGCAGCCTTTGCCTGTTTCTTCTTCTCCTCCACCTCCTTCACTCGCTTCTCCAGCTGTGCTGCCGTTGAGGCCTTATTGTTGAAAGTGACGCTCTTGTTGTGGCTAGCAGTCGAATCCGAGACGTTGTTCGCTCCACCTGTTATGCCTAGACCGCGGTGGAATGTTGACGGTAACACACCGCGTCCTTCGGGATGCTGGAAGGGGCATGTAGCTTTTGTGCAGGCGGCGCCGAAGCGACACGGAGTGCTGTTTTGACGCGCAGGATGGAGGAATGAGCAGCCTGGCCGTGTGCACGATGCACCGAAACGACAAGGTACTTGAGACTGCGTAGAGGTGTGGGAGTGCACGGGGGTGAAAGCTGGTGCTCTCGGATTGAGTTGCTCAGCTATGACCAAAAGCTCGTTAGAGTCTCTTTGATGAGCACGACGGACAATCAACTGACCATTAGGCTTCAAGACCGCTGGACTGACGTGTGCTTTCACGCAATCTTGGTCTTTACAATCTTTTCCAGCCTCGCAGGCTTCGTTGCTGAGCACAACACCACTTTCCGGAGTGGCGACAGGAGAGGGATGAGAATACCTACAGGCGGCATTCGTGCACTTGAGGCTGAATTTGCAGAGGGTCGGTGACTGAGGTCGCTCGGGAACGGCAACGCTGTTCCGACCTTGTGACACAGATGGGGTGAGTTGCGGAGCAATATTGTGGGCAGCAGGCGTGGGCGTCGGTGCAACAATTGCTGGAGCAGGCTCGTGCGGCGTTGACGACGAGAGTTGCGGCGCATTAGCCGTAGGCTCAGAAGAAGTATTACCTGAGCCTGGCGTGTGTCCACCGCGACCTCGTCCACCGACACCCCTTGGCCCTCCCCGTCCCCTGCCCCTTCCTCGTCCATCGTGACCATGCTGTGTTGCGCCATTCATCCCATTGCTCATTGCACTCATATCCCCGCCCATGCTAGGTGGCCCCTGAAACTGCCCGTTCATGCCCATTGCCGGGTTGAGTAGACCCATTGCACCTGCCATCTGCGCCATCATCGCCATTTGACCCATCATCATCTCCTGCAGCATCATCGGGTTCGCCATCCCTCCCATCGCGTTCATGTCCATCCCTGGCATGCCGTTCATGGGGAAACCGTTCGGCTGCATCATCATCATGTCGGGAGCAGGTGGGCCAGTAATGCTGTCGATACGAGCTTGGATGTCGTCGTGTGCGCGGCCGTTCCTTGAAGGACCCATACGGTCTATCAGACTTCTTGAGTTGCTCGGTCCACTACCGTCCCGCTGCTGCATCGCACGCGGTGCCGTTGGCAGGTCCATCCGTCGGGATTTGCTAACATGACCGGATGGCGATGGTGTCCTTGCTGATGCTGTTCTTTTGTGCCCCGCCGGAGACGAGTTGGGCAGAGCTTGCGCCATGGCCTGTCGGTACGGTCGGCTTGAAGTCTCGTTCGTCACGTGAGGAGGGTCGTGGCGAACTCTCGATTGAGTTGTTGTTGCTGGTGCTGCTTCAGGCACCGCAACCGGCTGCTCTATCACTGCCTCGGGCGCCCCTTTTGCCACCTCCGCGAAGAGCCAGTCGACGAAACTTGGGTCTAAGCGTCGTATGGGTTTAGATTCTAGTGAAAGGCAGTGCATATAACATACCAAAGTCTGATCCAATCACTGCAAATCTATATTAGTATCAGTCAGAGAGGAAATTAAGGAAGAACTGACAATCCTCGAGCTCGGAAGATATTTGAGCTGTGCAACAGTCAATGACCGTATCCTCTACGAGGTAGAAGTTGGACATACCAGCTGTTTTGTTGTTTATGACCATGATTGTGATGTATTCCGCCATGACAGGATCTTTGAACGGAGCATGAGATGACGCAGCTTCAATGGACAGAACTAACACACCTGCGTCGACACTGTAGCCCCGTTTTGTGAGTTCATCTTGCACTGCGTTCTGCAGCACGGAGTTAGAAGGGGTGTAACAACCAGATGCAAGTAGCATACCTGTAGAGTGGTAGCACGCTCAGTTCCAATTGTCAGGCCGAACGCCATAATAAGGGGGCCAAGTACGAAGGTGGTGAAGGTGTTGGAAAGAAGTGTTCGCAGACCTGGTGGCTTCCGACGCAGTGGAAGCGTGTGACAAAGCGTGACAGGTAATCAGTAAATGTCGTGATATATGTGACATGCCTCTAACAGACAAAGCTTATTCTGTGACATGCTGGTAACAAAAGAGCTTTTGCTGTGACTGCGCCATCAGTAAGCAGGACCCCTTTCAAAACGCGATGACTGGACCTGCCAATCAACAGTCGCACTCCTCGAGGCCTTGGTCGTGCTGCTCTTGCTTGTCTTCATCTCTGACTCCCGCTTTGACCTTGCGATATTGATTTTGAATCAGCTATTCAACAGAATCGTGATATCTGCCAAGACACTGAGTGTGGGGCGACGGTATTGCCGCTGCCAGTGCCGTCAGTCACAAAGCTTGAATGGTCGGAAAGCGTCTCAAACTCAACACCTTTTTCTCCGCCTTCAGCATAACCCATGAGACCTATTGTTACTTCGACCCGTCGTTTTGCCTCCTCAACACCAGCCTTTCGTGAGCTATTTCGCCACGTGGGGCACGCGTCTCCCAGCTACACGCGCCCTCAGCCTCACGCAGTCAAGTATTCGATCCGCTATGTTTCATACTCGCCCATCTGGCACAACCAGGCGCAGAAGCCGAAAGAAAAACTGCAGGATACTACAGCGGAGGCTGAGAAAGCCGATGAGCCACCAGGAGTAGTCTCACCGCAGGTTGGGCCCTCTATAGGGGGGTATGGTGGGGGTCCGTTCACCACTGGGTCAAGTGCTGCCGACACTTTGCTCACAACCGCGGTTGGATTGGCTATGTGTGAGTATACCAACCAAGCTTATATACAACAAAAATGTTGCATAGACGCATATAAGATCTATGCATAGTTTCTTGCCCGAGGCTATTAAAGCAACTCTGTGCAGTTGACTAACGCTTCACTCACAGTGTTCTTCGGTGGTGTTGGATATGTAGCATGGTACAAATGGAACGTCCTCAACAAGGTACTTTTCGTAGCACTCTTTGTCGAAGCCATAACTTACCTGGCATTATAGATGGGACAGGCGTTCTCTGCAGGTTATGACCCTGCGATGGAACTCGCCAGCCGTGCCAAACGTTACGAAGACGCGAAGGAAAATCAAGAACCACTGTTATGGGATACCGACACCCCATGGACAGAGCATTTACGCCGCAAGGATCAGGACCAGATGGACCGCATCTTGCACGGCAAAGAAATTGGACATTATTTCTTGCTACTTGGACCGAAGGTCAGGCTTGCTACGGACTGAAGTTCTCATGCGACATTGAATGATTGTTTCACTCGCATATATTTTTAGGGCACAGGGAAGACCACTATGTTGTATGATGCTATGCAAGCCACCCGCGCAGAGGGCGTTTCGATATGCGAAGCCCATCCCGATCTTGAAGTGTTCCGCCTGCGTCTCGGCAAGGCATTGAACTTCGAATACCACGAGGACTCACAAACTGGCTTATTCCAACGTCGGGATCCGCGAGAAGGTACGCTACATGCTTTGAAAGAACCCTGCTGCACGTGGTATCTGACCAGCAGGTTGCAGGAGGTGCTGCTCTTGATATCGAAAGAGGTTAGTCGACCGTAGTCTGCCACTTCGAGTAAGGGTTGTCAATATGACGATGGCAGCCCTCAACAAGCTTGAGAAAGTAGCGTTGCGATATTCCGACAAGAATAAGAGGCCCTTGGTCCTGATATTGAACAATATCCACTTCTTCAAGAATGATGCGGATGGTCAAAACATTCTCCTGCAATTCCAGCAACGGGCAGAGGCGTGGGCTGCGAGTGGTTAGTGTCAAACAACCAGGCTGTGGCCTAAGACTTACACCCATTGATATAGGGATTCTCACTATGGTATTCAGCTCGTAAGTGTGTAAACAGCATCAGAATGTGATGTTATGACCTATCAGCACTCCAGGGATGATTTCTGGCCGTTCCTTTCCATGCGTAAGTGGCGAGGATGACAAGTTGTATACACTCACTCACCTCAATCGTCAGGCAAGACTGCTAGTCGCATGCACGTACGTCTGACTATCTTTTGAACGTTAGTTCTCTGAACTCTGAGGTCCTCAAGGTTGTTTCCGTGAAAGACCTGAGTGCCAGAGAGGCACTGCATGCTTCTGTGAAGTTGCGTAGGAGTGCCGGGCGGTCCATGGACTCAGAGGACGACTTCAAGAAGGCGATCAACATTGTTGGCGGACGTTTGTCGTATCTTACCAAGGTTGCCAAAAGCCCCGACATGCTTGGATACGCACGACATATGCTTGACGTGGAAAAGGCGTGGTTGACAAGTCAGATAGGCCTCATTCCAGACCATGACGACGATGTCATGGACGAGGTTGGCCTTTCGTATTTTATCGTACTGAATCAGCGAAGTTCACTGCCCTTGCGCCAAACAGCAAAAATGGAGCTCATGCTCATGGTTGCTCCTTCGAGAATTCGTGAAGATGCGTCAGGAAGACGAGCAGCGGTTGAAAGAAGCAATCGATGCTGGAGACACTCCATCCGAGGCCCTTTTGCATCTCCCTCTGCCTAGGCTCTCATATGTGAGCGGTGATCCCTGTGTATCAGCGAAGGGGCCCTAGCCTCACCTAATCTGCACATCTTTCTTTCAGTATCGCTGCCGACAAATAATGACTCGTACCGATTTTCTTGAAGGTGAGTTGTACTCTTTGTTGCTCAAAGGGTGTTTCGAAAACTCAAAACTGTGTTAGACTTGGATCGCGCCAATATTATAGCCATGGATGTGAATCACGCTGCTTCTCGTTCATGCCGCACTAATCAGGGACTAACGACAACGTGCAGATCAACCACGATGTAACCCCTGATTCGGAGCTTCTCTTGCACGCTGCTCGGGAAGTTGTAGAAGAAGAAGGGTTTGACCAGCAATTGGACGATGTTAGGGACAGAGTAGATGAAATCGAGAGCTTGCATCGTACGCGGGAACTTACGGTTCGTCTATCGACTCCTTTATATGCTTCGACATGCTTCTCGGTCCAGGTCCATCGTCACTAATCCACCTTCATCTCACCAGTTCAAAGACATGAGTGCGGGTGATCGCATCCGGTTATCCGTAGACAAAGGCGGAGCGCTCCTCATCGAAGACGACCCTTAGACCTCTGTACCACCACATCGCGCAACAGACTCTCTCATGTATTTCCCCGAGTCTGGCATGCGTATCCGGCATCTATGCCAGACATTGAATTGCACTCCTCGTTATCGCACCAACCAATCTCGTCCCCGCAATCAACTGACGAGAGTACGCCAATCAAACGTCGGCCACGCGCATCCCATGCGATCGCTTGGAGTTATCCTTGGGCGAGGCTGGGGCTCTGCGGGTGTGCGTTGCGCGACAGCTACTGAATGCTTGCGTTCCCTCTTGTGGCTGCTGATAGCAGACCCGTCTTATTAACTTCGCGAGCAGAACCTTCTCCGACGGCAATGCTGGCCACTGAATGCGAGACTTGGTGGACATTCGAAGCAACGTGCGAAGGTTCGTTGGTTTTGTAGACCTATGCGGCATCCAGTATTAACGCCTGATGACACGAGTCCGTACCGTGTATGAACGTGCAAACCGCGCGCTTGATCGAAGTTTTCTGCCATTCGGATGTCGGCATCCGAGTCGTCTATGCACTGCTATTCTTGGGGAAAATGAAAGGTATGCGCACTCTGGAAGTCCGGAATTTATCAAACCTGAACGAGGCAGTACTTCACCGGGTATTATAGACTTCGGTACTCTCCACGTATTCGAACGGTATCTAAGAAGCTCTCTGCCCGGTGATGAAGCGTGAAGCGTCTGAACTGCAAGGCGACTCGCGTGGAGTGTCCGTGGGATTACGTTGGTAAGCTGACTCAGATGTCTAACAAACTAGAAGATAATTGCGCTAATCCATGGACACGTACCATGGTCCTTGTTTTCCTCTGGCTATATGCTGTAATAAGTGCAGGTACTTAGTTGCTTGGATACAGTGAAACCAATTGTTTGGATCATTTCCGCATAAGACTGACATCGTTGACACCGATCTCGGAAACAAGTTTGTTGTCTGTGAACAAGGTTCGAAGTTGATCATACATCAGGTCCTAGGGATTGTCGCTGTCAATCCTGTCCCGTATCCAGCGTCGGCGTCCTAGGGTTCTGTCAAGGCGTACTTGGGTCTGTTCATTCTGCGGGACACGGTCATTGTTGGCGCAAGGAACACGAGTATCTCCTGACTGACACAATGGCATTGCGTCCAATATCCCCAGGGACTCTCGGGGCCGCTCAGCGGAGGATCGTCGAGGTATGTCGCCTTCACCAACATACATCCTACTACCGGGACCATCTAAACCCTTTTCTCTCTCGTGACAGATGATCTGGGTACCTAAGCTCTGTGTCCACAGGAGACGAAACCTCAGATCTCGAAACACCCGATATCCGGTACAGCACCCCATTAGGTACGCCGCTCCACCTCCGGCGACGTGTGCACCGAGGTTGCACGACGCGCGATGGAGCATGCAGCCATTTGATTGACGCTTTAATTGGTCCATTCGTGCGCCACGCCACGCCACGCCTCTGCTTTTATCTGCCAATACGAGTAGTCTCGTTCCCAGACGTTCGAACGGGGAGACAGTCGCTATCGCTCCTGCCAGAAATGGAAAACCTTCCTGATTGGGACGAAGTTGGATGTAAAAGCGTGATCGAGCAAAATGTCATTTGAGTGAGTGTTCGAACGTCTGGTCCGTTTCGCCCTTCCGGGTGTAGATGACCCTGTCACGTGTCAAAATCTATGGGCGTTTGCGATAAGATAACGGTGAGAACTCGAATCTGTTACCTTGATGCGTTGGCTTCTCCCTCTTAGCACCGACAAACTCTCGTCTCTCTCTTCTCCCCTTCATCCCCCTCTCACAAGTCCCGTCACATACACCGAAGAACCTTCGTGTGTATAGCACGAAGGTACAAGGTGCTGTCAAATGACAGTACCAAGCAATCTTCGTGCTATACACTTCCGACAAGCACTTGACCGCGCACCGTCTCTCATCTCTCTCCTCCCGGTCCACTCGAGCCACAGTCGCGGCCCCGTCTACTACCTACCGCAGAACATCCGACTAGATATCCAAGCTCCGAGTTACTGTCAAATGACAGTACCGGCAAATCTTCGCTCGCAAGTCACACTACCAGGGGATGCTCGAGCGCAAACAGGGTCTAGGGGTATTAATACTGGTGAGTTCAGCATCGTTTTCACAGCAACAGAGCGATGCCACGCTCTCGTGTTCCCCGCGACCAGGAGGACCTCGACCCCGGCGACAACGAGGTGCATCCCGATGAATGCGCCGACTTTGACTTCGACAATGACATGTTCGAAGAGGACGACCAACTACCACACCGAGGGGTCCGTACGGCCGCACCGACAAATGCAGGGCCACTTTAGCTGCGCTTCCCCTTGGCGTCGTTGTGCAGCGAATCGAACATATCATCACGGAGATGCGCAAGGTCGATCTCGACCTTGCAAACATGACATACTATGTCACCATCCTTCAAGACAGCGAGGCAGATACGGGGGTTATAAAGTGAGTAAATTCCGTGCGCACTAGACACACCTATGACATTCTATCTAGGTACTGTAGAGCCGGGTTCCTCGGCTCTTTGGACTTCCCCCAACTGGTCCGGAAGTGGAGGAACGGGCGAGATCGTGTCCACAACAAAGGATTCCGCTCCCTGGGTGCCCGGAGGCCACTCGACAAGTTCTCTATTGATAACGTGAATATGCTCATCAATCGGGAGATGCGCGAGCTCGCTCCCATTGTGCGTGCACCAATCAAGTACCTCACGGCAGAAAACCTTCTCGAGCTCGACCTGCAGAAGCTCAGCACCACAATGAAAGCAAAGGCTCCCGTCCTTTGGAGCATCCTTCACAACGCGTCGTCAACGCCACAACAGCTGGAGCGCAACACATACAAAGACCATACCGAGGTAAGTCTCCAGTTATCTCACAATGTTTCACGGTCTCACACCATCCACGTAGCCCATTGTTATGATGGTCAGTATTTGTGCTTACGGTCGCTCGCAGCGACGCTGCCTTCTGCAGCAGTTCAACAGCATATACTTCAAGGTGAGTGGCCTTGCAGCAAAGGCTCACGACACCACACACGCGTACGGTGTGACCATGAGCCATTCCTGGGTTTACGACCTCGTCGAGAAGCTCTCCGAGGATGCGCGACAGGCTCTGTTTGCGGACATCTCCCTCTGGGCATGGTTCGCTTCTCAAGACAACCTGAATCTTGCCTTCCAGGTCTACGAGCAACGTCGGAACAAGCAATCGCACTTCGATAGCGGCACAGCTGGGACTATTTTTGTGATCAAGGATCCTGCCGTGGTTTGGCCCGACCGTCTGCAGTACCAGGCGCAACGTGCAGCTGTCGCAAAGGCCCACAATCTCATCACCGCATTGGATATTCTCAAACTTGAACGCGCTGCAAGTCCTCGTCTCGAAGCGCAAGCCATCTCCCGTGTCATCCAATTTCTCATCAATACACCTTCCTTCGACTTCGACACCTATGAGTACAAGCACGATCCCATCTTTTCCCCCCTCCCCCCTCGTCAGCAGCTTCCCACTGGCAAAGAACACGCTGTCTGCCAATACCTCCTAGACACCGTTCACCTCGAGTCCGCGTCCCAAGAGGGCACGCGGAAGTGTATGGACGAATGGATGCGCCAATTGAAATTCGACAGTCCCCTCGAAACGCTTCGCAACCACCCAACCTTCAAGCACCTGTTGGTCTGGATTGGCAATCAACTAACGACCGTCCGTATACGCTCAATCAAGAAGGACCGCAGCGAGGACGACAATTTCCTCGATCGCTTCGAGCAATTCGTCGAAATATTCGGATGGTTTCACACTCAACTTGCCGAGGAGACTTCGTTCCACAAGCAATATTATAAGGACATGACCCTCTTTGGCCTTCAACATGGTTTCGAGATCTTACAGCGCAAAGGTCTCCATACCACGTCTGTCAAAGGCTAGTCGTCCGTATTTACCTGCATATATAAATAATTACTAACAGACTTCAGGCGCATTTCATCATGGAATGCAAGAAGGCCTGCGGCATATTGCTGAGGCACGCTTTCGGGACCTGTGGGTCATTGTCTCAAAGTGCAAGTCCATTGCGGATCTTCGTGCCCTCCCACCTTATCGCATCAAAGCCATCGCCACTCGCATTGTGCAGCACCATGCGTCAACAGGTGCACTTGTCCAACAGAAGAGCAAGCCGGTTGAGGCACACGACGAAGTATTCATTCAGAGTATTCAATTCTGTCGCGACCTCCTTGACTATGTCGAGTTTGACGAAGCCATGAAGACTGGAGATGTCGGCTGTATGGAAGAACGGATTCCTCGTCTTCTGTTTCGGTTCAGCGGAGGCAAAAGCTCGAACTACGCCATCGAGCTTCTAGAGCTTTTGCAAGGCCTTCAGAAAGAGTGGCCACCCGAGCTGCGGTACGTCTCATTCTGATTGAGACGTGTCTTACGCTTACATCTGCTGTTACAGATCCTTCATTATGCAATATTGCTGGCTTGCAAATACGACAGGCCGGCCAGGGCAGTTCTTGGCGTTTGACATGCTCCAAGAGCATAACATACGGGATATCAAAGTGAGTCGCTCAAAATTTGTCCCTCGCAATGTATCTCATTGGTAATGCACTAGCACACCTTTGCTGTTCACGGGCCCTTTGCCACATGGGAGTATATAAAGAAGATATCGGCCTCAATCCCCGTCCAACGCAAGATCAAGGATCACGTAGAGGCCGAGATCAACCACTTCCGTCGAGGGAAGGCTCACACCACTCCTGAGTCAGAGACGGACATCACCAATCTTCAAAAGGCGTACAACTTTGGCAACGTGCACGTCTATCGAGCTGGGCGTACCGCTCCCTCTACACCGAAGGACTTCGTCGCAATAGGAAGTGACGCGCAGAAGATCCAGGCCTCAATCAAAAGATGGGCAGAGAGGCGGGTGTCGAGCAAGTCTACCAAGGAAGATTTCACCGAGGACTTGGAGGACGAGTACTCCCATCGTATAATAGCTGACGCAGACACAGTTGTGGTAGTTGAGTAGCATATAGTTTTTGTACACTACATACAAAGGTTGGTACTACATAAACTTGAATCGTTTGAACAGACGCGAGGGGGCCTCATCGGCTGCGTTGTGAGACGATACGACGGGGGGTTCAAAAACCACATTCAGAGAGGTTGAGGTACCTGCAGTCGGAGGGATCTGTGGTGCAGGATTGTCCTGCGCAGGTATGTACACCGGCTTGAAAGTTATGCGGCGCGGCACAGGTCGAGGCTTTGGGCGCGGCATGGGCAATTGCGACGGGGCACAAGCGGGAAGCAACGGGGCACAAGCGGGAATACTAGCTGAAGGGAATGTACTTGCTGGTTCGCCATTGTTCGCACGTAGTGTGCCAGCCAGACGCTTTGCTTTTTTCTTCGCATCTACCGCAGATCCAGCTTTTGCGCGCACTGCTGTTGCTCCAGGTTGCCGTGAGGCTATCGTCTTCTTTTTAGCGTTTTCGCCTTTCAGCATAGTAGAGCACCGAGGGTAGCAGGTCAGAGGGAGAGACGAGGCAGTATCTAGTTGTACCAGCTCTTGGTAGCCAGGAGAGAGAGGGTCGGCTTGCAGCGCGTCGACGAGCGCACTTTCCGTGTAGTAGCTCGTAGATGCACCAGTAATCGAGTCCAGCTCTTCAAGCTGTAAGCTGTCGTCTCCACATTCATGGCTGTCCGTGTCTGGGTTGTACGTCAGAATTGTGCCATAGGTGTACATTACCGAATCCTCGAGAGCTTCTTCCAGCTCTCTCTCGAATTTCTCGCGCTCCCTTGCCAGACGTCTTGCTTCACGCGCAGCGGCTTGCGCTATGTCTTCTTCGGCTCGTCTTTTCGCAGTTTCAAGAGTGCGTTTTTGCTTTTTCTCTGCCTTTTCCCGCTCGCGGTTGGCCAGCCATCAGAGAGTCACAGTCGTCAATTCTAGCTAGTACCCGTAGCCCCAGTTCGTCAGCCCAGACCCAGTCAGAGAGAGCAATCTTGAGGTCTTCCATGGTCTTGATACGGGCGTATATGGCGAGAGTCTTGAGCATGCGGTCGGTGATCAGGGAGTCGGGAGAATACCGCGCGGGTTTATGTTCGTTCGTCCAAATCTCCTGACGCCATTCCACAAGATCGTCATAGATGTGCTTGCGTCGTTTGTTCCATCGGCGTGTGGCTTCGTTAGAGTACGTGGGCTCAGGGGGAGGTGGAGGGCGAGACTCTATACGGGCGACCAATACAAGAAGGTTCTCCTCGTAGTCAGACAAGATGGCATTGCCTGTGGCCTTGCGTTTGCGAACACAGTTGTCGCAGCATGTCGTCGGTACATCTGCGTGCACACAAAAATATAAGTGCAAGAAGATTCTTAGAGAGGTGCTTACCATTTGTGCGCTCTGGGTTGTCGTAGTATGCATCCGCAATATCCCTTCGACAGCCGTGAGTAGCTGCAATATCCCTCATGCTTTCCTCAATGTTCTTGCGATACTCGAAGTCGCTATCGTCTTCATACGACTTGCGCGTGTTTCCGTTCTCTTCGCTATCCTCGACACACCTGGCCTCATCATCTCCCTCATCCTCACCCTCACCCTCTTCATCTCCCTCGTTTGTGCCCTCGTTCTCGTCCTCATCTTCATCTCCGTCCTCACCCTCGTCCTCTTCATCTCCGTCCTCATCGTCGTCCTCGCTCTCGTTGTGCTCGTCATCACTTAGCTCGTTGGCTTCGTCGTCCCTGTCTTCCCCTTCGTGTCCTACCTCATGCTCGTGTACATCATCACCTGGCTCCTCCATATGCTGATCCTCACCTGTGTACTGTCCATCGTGCTCCGCGTGGAGGTCTTCGTCCATGAGGTTGTCCACGTCCTGTGGCAAGATGCGATGAATGTGTTGTTCCTGTGCCTCATCTCCGATTTGTTCCTGTGCCTCATCTGCGATTTGTTCCATTGGAACATCTGCGTGTCGTTCTGGTGCCGTGGAATCTGAATGCTGGATCTTGCCCGTGGTGTAAGAGGCCTTGCGCTTGCGCACTTTCTTGAAGACGGATGGTTCAACTAATAGTATAACCAACGCCGGAGTGTTGTCCCTTCCAGCTCTGCCGCCTCGCTGAGTGAACTGGGTAAGCTTCTGAGGAATTAGATACTGAACGACGCGCTGTATGTCGCCTAGATCAATGCCCTTACTGGTAGTCAATAACACATCTGATGCAAATTGCATGTGTGCTTACCATGCCAGCGACTTCGGTTGCGAACAAAATGATAATCTTGCCTGTGCGAAATTGTTTCATGATCTTGCGCTTTGCCCTGGCGCTTTTGGTAGCCCACATCGCGAAGATTTGCTCTTGATACGGGGAATCTTCGGGTAACTTGCTCTTGACGTAGTTGCATGCACGGCGTGCAGTATCGCGCGAATTAAAAAATACCATAGTGCGTACCAATGGCTTGCCTTCGGCGACTTCGTCCACAAGGAAATCTAGCGCCGCAAAGTCCTTTTCGCCGCCTACCATGCGGCAGACAACTGTGGTGAGATTGGAACGGTTGTTACCGACGTTCAAGATGAATGAGTTGCTGCGTGCGAAGGAAAGGGTGTCGGCGAGAGAGTCGATCATGGATGGTGTGAGTGTGGCAGACGCAGCAAATATCGGCTTTCCTGGAAGGTACGCCCGCGCTTTGTGAAATAATCCGAAGGAGGTCCGAAAGCTTTCTTTCCACTCAAGAACGCAGTGCGCCTCGTCGATGACGGTTCCGAGGATGTTCTTCGTCCATTCTGCATCTCGCATCATTTTGGAGAACACAGGGTGGCCGAAGATCATCTCCGGCGAGGTAAGGAGTACTCGGAACTGGCGATCCTGAAGTTTCTATGGGTAAACTCGCAGTCTCAGTTTGAATAGCATGCCAGAGGAGTAATATACACACCTTTTGTAATGTCTTGTCCTGCGCCCATTTGTCTCCATTGACGGCGAGCGCGGGGAGACCCATTGTATTGCAGCGATCAACCTGCAATAACGCGTGTGAAGGTGCATACAATTAGCCTATTGGCGTGAGAGTAAGAGCATGAACTCACCATATCATACTCAAGCTCGTTCAAAGGTGAGATGATAATCAACTGCGACTTATTCGTCTCGTCTGCAAGCAGACTTTGCAAAAACGCGAGCGTCTTGCCCGAGCCAGTTGCGGAGACAAGAATTACATCCATACCGACGAGGAATGCCTCTGCAGGGTCAACCTGAAACCATTTCGGTGTCTTTCCGCCGCAGCGCTCCCGTATCTGAAGCCTCATGGTCTCTCGTGTAGCGGACGACGAGTATTTGTGATCGCGATCCTTGGTTGCGCGGTCGCGTGCTTGCTCGAGGTTTCGGTAACTTCGTGCATGAAGCTTGGTTGGGGGGCATTTGGTTGTGTTCTCTGCAGTAGAGCCTCATCTGACTCGTCACTTACAGCTGCCTGCAGGCTGCTCCTGCGAGGCGTGGTTGCGGATTCAGGTACCGGAGGCAGCGGTCGAGCAATTGTAGAATTGCTGTGGTCATTAAGGAATGCCACGTCCGGAAGGGGCGAAAAAAAGCATCATATTCGTCGTCGGATGCCATAATTTATGAGAGTATAAATAAGAATATTGATGGACGAGGGGGACGAGGGGGACGAGGGGTAGGCAATAAAATAAGACAAGCGGGATGAGGCGACGCCCGACGCGTGCTATCAACGGAAAGATAGCACAGACGCGCATAGATCAAGCACACGTGACAGGGTCATCTACACCCACAAGGGCGAAATGGACCAGACGTTATGCTCACACGAATCATGGTCTTTCACACAAAATCGGTTTCGCATCAAACAGTGTCCAAAAGCGGAAGTATTTCTATTTTAGGTACGAGCGCCAGCGAGTTGTCTTTTGTCTCGTCCCCGAGCGTAGCGAGGTCGTGTGGCATAACGTCTGGGAACGAGACTACAATACGAGCTCGCTGTCTAATACAGCGATCAATAAACTGCACGGGTACCTACGAAACCTCGGAAAAACCTCCAGCACAACAAAAGTCAAGGACCTGACGCACACTCAGACGATGGTGTAGTATGCCACACAGTTGTAGATAATCATACTAGGTCTTTCCCTGTAGCGGGTTCCGTTTGCCATACCCACAAACCCATGATGAGCGTCACTGGAATACAATTATACACACTCTGTTGAGCTCTGACGTTGAACGATCTCAATTTAGATAAGGCTGTATGCCCAGAACCGAGTATCACATCACTAGCTGGATATCCCAATGTATGTACTAGTACTGACTGGCCCTTGGAAGCGTGGCAGTCTCCCATTGACGGTGGCTGCTACAGTAGTCCAGGCTATGCTGAGTCGGGATAGTTACCATTCGGTTAAATGGTCAGACCGTTCCCAAGTTTCAATTGCATTTCACCCGAAATGACAGAGTGGTGTTCCAGCTGTCTCACAACTAGCATTGTCACGTGTGGAACAAAATGTGCTCTGCAAGAACTCTGTAGATATGTTACAAAAGTAGTTTACAGGGCATATTGCACAACAGCTCCATGTACTATTGCCATTTTCAAGGGAGGTTCAAGCCATACCCTTGCAAGTAATGCAGGAATGGATCGTTGCTATCTTTTTTATGAAGAGCTTTTGCCAACTCGTATATCTTTACCATGTTCAAATATCGAGGGTCTGTCTGTCTGCCACCCTGTTTCACTTGTTTCCACAACTCCTGAGCCTGATCACGTGAAAATGCAAGGCTGAGGTCTTCAAATAGGATTCTGGCTGCCTCCATCCCTTCTCTTGTTATTGTAGGAATGTTCTTTTCAGTGGGATCATAAGGTTTTTTTTGGGTGGTCATCCGGCTCTCCAATTTGCTTTGGGGCCAGGGGCTGTTGGAGGAAATTGAATAGTGGGATCTTATGCTGTTCAAGTTGTGTGGGATGGCGGACACAGTCACAATGAAGGATGCACTGGTGACAACAGCAAAAATGA
Source organism: Cytidiella melzeri (assembly GCA_022592445.1). Lineage (NCBI taxonomy): Eukaryota > Fungi > Basidiomycota > Agaricomycetes > Polyporales > Irpicaceae > Cytidiella > Cytidiella melzeri. The sequence continues at coordinate 7,342 of JABYQR010000212.1, read as the reverse complement.
CAGCAAGGGAGGTTGAGAGCCGCATGATGTTATAGGACAATGAAGGGTAATGAAAGAGTTTCTCAAGGTGTAACACAGTCAGCTGTGAAAATAATTCTAGTACAGTGACTCAAGGCAAGCACAAGGCAGACAATCATGTACTTACTGACCAGCACTGAAGCAACCAAATAACCTAGAGTGATGGAGGTGTGTAATTGGGTGCCCAGTAATTTGAAAAGGGTGTGGCAAGACAGTTAGCTATAAGAACAATTCTCAGTACAAGGCAAATGTGAAGCAAACAATGATGCACTTACTGACCAGCACTGAAGCAATGAAAAGAGGTGGACTTGGGGCAAGAAGTGTGTGCTGAGCTTAGTGAGCTACAAGGGTGGTAGCAGCAACAAGGGGCTTTGTATGTCTTGTGGCTTGTGTACAGTGCTGGTGACACGGAGACAAGGGCTTGATGTGGCAACCAAGGACACAAAGTGGATCACAAGAAGGAGGTGGTAGTTGTTGTCAAGCACAGAGCTAATACCAGCTATAAACCTTATGCTGTTGTCTAGCACAGTATAGACCAAGTCAGTATTGACTACAAATTATGTGGCACTGGAGGGGTATTGCTTACCTAGCCCAGCAGAGAACAAGAGGTTGAGATGAAGGGCTATGAGCAGGCATGAAGTAGTATATATAGACTTCAGAGAACTGTGCACAGACCAGTTCAGGGCAGGCTTTGCAAAAAGCCATGAGAAAAAAGTGAAAAGGAAACTACCTAAAGAAGAATAATGACTGTTGCCATGACCTTTAATTCATCTAAAAAGAGAACAATCTAACCAAACAAAGAACAGGGGGCAAAAAATTGGAGTTCATGGATGGTCATAGCCCTAACTCTACACTGAGCCATGTGATGGTTACCATGTAGTACAATATGAGCTGAGTCACATACCAGTGTAACATAGCAATGTACTGCACTGGTGCAACCTAAGGTTCACAGCTGGTAACCGTCACCTCCATATATCGAGATATTTGTAACTTTGATGTCTGCAGTGACTTGTGACCTGACAAACTTCTGACAATTTTAGTAGGCACCTCAGCATGCAGAGTGCTCCTGGCCCAAAACAAGAGATGGCTGCCACAGGCTGTGTTCTGATTGTAACTCCTGCTTCCAGAGCAGCTAGTGGCTGTGAAACTGTGTGGAAGAATCAAAGGCAGTGCTTGATGCTGATGCAACCACATCCAGTTGATGTCTGAACTGCCTCAGCCCCATTAGAACTGCCACAGGCTGTGTTCTGATTGTAACTCCTGCTCACAGAGCAACTAGTGGCTGTAAAACTGTGTGGACAGATGCAGTGCTTACTGCCGATGCAACCACAAATTTGCATTGTCCAAGAATGTAGGGGTTGCAATTGTTTTGTTAGCTTCCAAAATACTTTTGATTCTTGCTCAGAGCCAACATTACTTGTGGCATGTGTTCTAATTGTACTCCTTGTTCAGAGAGCAAGCAATGTCTGTAGATTGCTGTACATGTACCTGACCATGATTTGACATCATGTGTCAGCAAGAGTGGTAGTCACTAGTGGTAGCAAGGGGCTTCATATATACTACCATCATTCTTGAGCAGTGTTCACTGCTGTTGCCAGGAAATTACTTGCTTCAAGAATGAAGGGCTTGTGGGTGTCTCAATAGATCAGCTCCCAGAACATGTTACAAGTGTCTTGTTGATGTCTGAACTGCCTCATGCTAACTGGAACTGCCCCAGGCTGTGTTCTGATTGTAACTCCTGCTTAGAGAGGAATTAATGGTTGTAAAACTTTGTGGAACAATCAAATGCAGTGCTTGCTGCTGATGCAACCACGTACTGTTGATGTCTGAACTGCCTCAGCCCCCATGGGAACTGCCTCAGGCTGTGTTCTGATTGTACCTCCTGCCTAGAGAGCAACTAGTGGTTGTGAAACCTTGTGGAAAAATCAGATGCAGTGCTTGCTGCTGATGCAATCCCAAATTTACATTGTCCAAGAATGTAGGGGTTGCATTTGTTTTGTTAGCTTCTAAACTACTTGTGATTCTTGCTCAGAACCAACAATATTTGTGGCATGTGTTCTGATTGTATTCCTTGTTCAGAGAGCAGGCAATGTCTGTAGATTGCTTTCCATGTACCTGAACATGATTTGACATCATGTGCCAGCAAGAGTGGTAGTCACCAGTGGTAGCAAGGGCTTCATATATCTTACCATTAATCTTGAGCAGTGTTCACTGCTGTTGCCAGGAGATTACTTGCTTCAAGAATGAAGGGCTTGTGGATGTCTCATTAGATCAACTCTCAAAACATGTTACAAGTGTCTTGTTGATGTCTGAACTGCCTCATGCTAACTGGAACTGCCCCAGGCTGTGTTCTGATTGTAACTCCTGCTTAGAGAGGAACTAATGGTTGTAAAATTTTGTGGAACAACCAAATGCAGTGCTTGCTGCTGATGCAACCACAAATTTACATTGTCCAAGAGGGTAGGGGTCAAGGATGTTTTGTTAGCTTCCAAAGTACTGTTAGTTCTTCCTCAGACCCAATAATAGTTGTTGCATGTGTTCTGACTGTATCCCTTGTTCAGAGAGCAAGGAATGTCTGGAAATTGCTGTACATGTACCTGACCAGCATTTGACATCACGCGCCAGCAAGAGTGGAGTTTGAACCTGAGTCTGAGTGACTTTTTTCAGTAGCCTGACCATGACTTGCTCATTTCCACTTCAATTGACAGGATGTTTGTACCAGGATGTTGCCACAAGATAGAGCTATCCAATGGTGTATTATATGTACAGGTTTTTACCTGTATGCGGTCTTTAAAAATCAAAAACTGCATTGTGATTGCAAAAGTGATCTGACACAAAGTTATAAGGAGCTGATAACAAAGGCCAGTGTGATGCCATCAGCTGTATTCATTGTTTTGTTATTGGTGCTGTTACTGTCTGTGTTCTGCCATCAAATTCCCACACTTTGGGGGACAAAAAGGTCACATCTGAAATGGCATCAATGTGCTGGAGCACATTGGAACATTTCTTCTTCATTCTTCAGGAATTGTAACTTTGATGTCTGCAGTGACTTGTGACCAAACAAACTCCTGACAATCTTAGTAGGCACCTCAGCATGCAGAGTGCTCCTGGCCCAAAACAAAAGATGTGGCAATACTACTATAAGCATCTGATGTCACACAACCACACAAAATGTTGCAACAGTCTGTGCCCTGTGACCAACTTTTGGAACAACAATGATTGAAGGCTTTGTAACTGTGAACCCAAACCTTAGGCTGTGCCAGTGCAGTAATATGACTGTTAAGACCGACTATCGTCAAGGGACAAGTTGTCAGGTCAGAACCCCTTGGTGTAGTTACACTCAAGGTCTGATGATGGTCTAGGCCGCGCAGTCGCTGTCAAGCACAGTGGCAGACAGATGATGGTTCGATAGAAGGAATATTGATACGAAGTGGATAGACTGAGGTTCTAGCCCCATGTCTAACGGCTATTTATACATGTTGACCTAACTACTTTTGGACCAGTCCGAGGTAATGGTAGCAAATCGGAGAAACAGAAAGGAAGAACAATGCACAGAGAACAGCCACTACTCCGGAAAGCCAATGAGAGAAAAGACTGTCAAGGTGCGGAAACAAGGAACAATAGAAAGGTGAAACATGAGGCAGGAATCAATAGAGAAGGGATTGAACCCGAAACAGGGGATAAACGGAGTTGGATCTGAAACAGGGCATAGACGGGGTTGGACCCGATGGAGTGGTAACGGAGGTATGGAAAGGCCGAGGGTTGAACCAAGGCAATGGTAACCAATCAGAGTTAGGTCCGAGATTTGAATGGACATCAGAAGGCAACTGGTAACATAATAGTCCGTGTTAAACGGAGGCGATGTGGATCAGGGAATGATGGAGGAAAGACGAGTTGGATCGTCAAGGCAATTGTAAAGAAGATAACTGGTTATCAAGGTAATTGAAGAAGTAAAGGAAAATAATAGGGTGTGAAGACCGTTCGTAACAATGACCATGCGTAGAGCATTTGAATCAGATGCATGGGTGCTTAAGGCATTGCAAAGGGTTTGACACTGGTTGGACACCAGTCTGGAACCTGTAATCTAGCGCTAAAATGCTAAAAGGGGCTAATCAGGCCAATCACAACTGTTAGTACCACAATATAATATGGTTAGCTTCTGGACTGAACCTTTTCTGTTGTTGTTATGCCTCCCTCTGTCTTGTCTGAGTTTACTGCCTTTTTAAACCCCCCCCTTTGCAGTAGCATCAGACCTGTTGGTATAGGCTGTAGTTTTGGTGTATTGCTTGGCTGCATGTACCTTCAAGTATCACCAATCCCACAATTGCAACAATGGTTTCACATTCCAATACTGGGGCTGGCTGTACCACAGCATTCTGCAGCATTGGAAAATTAATCAAGACTTGTAAGCTGAGTATCAGCAGAACACTCATGTATATCCCCAAGCTAAGCTGTTCATAGCAACAAATAGCTCTAGGTAGACCAGTTTCTGTATCCTGATGTAGATTAACCCTGCCACAGTACTTACACTACCATCAGATGGCTTCCCCCCATGAGACAGAAGATTTCAGGGTACATTTCTTGTGATTGATTAATGCAAAAAATTGCACTTTAGCTCAATTACACTAAATGATCTGTGCCAGTGTGAACTGGGACCCAAAGGTGTTGGAGATCCATGTTATACAGCAAGGTGTGTCCTCTCTAATCTGCTGTGACTGCCTTGTTGTCTGAACTATCATCGGCAGAGGTCATGGTAGGTGAAAAAAAACCTGGGTCAGCTCCGGATATCAACAAACAGTGTTTAAAAAATCCCAAACTCCCCCTTTTCTCTACAATCTATGTAAACAAGTGCACAGAGATCACTCACACTTGGCACCGGGTCTGATATCTGTAGATTTTGAGATTCTTATCATATCTTTTTGAACTTCCATCAGATGTGCTCAATATATCAGCACAGGACAATCCATATCTTGAAATGTACTACCTGATGTACTGTGCAATGTGCAATGATTATGGCAATGCCAAGGACCTATAGCAACATATAACTATGCGCACAGCATCCATATGCATTGCAACACTGCCAGCTCACCTGAGGGGCAACACTGCAGTGATTCATGATAGTTACAGGAGTTGACAGGACATTGAGGGGGTGTGATAACTTGTAGCACTTCTCTGTTAGTGGACAATCAACTTGTGTGTGCATGTCAATCTGAAATCTCTCTGATGGGTGTATCTCAGGAGATGCAGTGCTATCCACATATACATGACTGTGTCAGTTGAGGTGCAACACTGTTCTCCAAGACAATTGAATGAGTCGTGTCAATGTCTGTTACCCAAGAATCTGTAGGACAAGATGCAAGGTGTGCTAAAGCTGCTGGTGGAAGCTCACCTGATCTGCAACACTATCTACACCCTGCTAGAAGAAGATCAAGTGTTAGACCACAGCAAGGTCATATATGGCGCAAGATCTGTGACTACACACACACAGCTTTTGCTTTGAGCATTCCTAAGACCTAGAAGTCACCACCAGGTTGTTTGGTACACACAGTGAGAGCTTGAGAAGGCAACTGCCAATCTTGAAGCTCTGTACCAACATTTATTGTGTACTGAGGTGGTGAAGATCATCACAGCAGTTGTAGTTACTATGTGGGTTGACTGATCTGGATTTTTGAAAAGTGCTCGAGCCCTGCATCAATTGTGATCGATCAGTACAGTGCCTACTATTAGAATCGCCTTCCCTGTGCAACACTTCTAGTCCCAAGGAGCTTACCACCATCTTTGTGTGTGTAGTTGGAAGATAGACTAGAGAGGGACAGATCCTGCCATGAGACAAAACAAATGGAGATGACATGGCATATTTCCCTGAGTTACGGTTTGACAGAAAACACAGTGTGTTTTTGCCACCAAGGCCCACTGTTATAGAGTCAAACTCTGAATGGGATGGCCAGACTGCAGGATCCATGTAATGATCAGCATGGGGACTTGTGTATGGGGATCTGCCTGGAGATAGTCCACGGTACTTGGCCATCAATGGTATTAGGGATGATGGCGGGTGTTGAGGACAATGAGGACAATGTAAGAAACCAAGAGGAGGAGTTTGAGTAATAGCTTGCGTTATGGGTGCCAATGAATAGGAACGTACAGTTGGAATATCTACTGTGATCCACTTCAGATGTAATATCTGTCATGCAAGCAAATGGACAATTGGACTGGACTGTATGTATGGTACTCACTGTTTTCTTTAATGCACTGTCCATTATCGGTTGGTGCACAGCACAGAGTAAGTACATACATAACGGCCAAGTATTGATCTGCGTCTAGCTGAGGACAAAGATATGGACCAATTGTCACTATACAGGAAGGAGATCACACTCCTCCTACTACCTGGACCTGAAAGCAATGACATCTAGGAGGAGCAAATTGACAGTCTGACACTAGTCAGTCTCACCTTCCTAATTGTGCCCACTAAATAGGTTAGGGAGATGAGATGACGACAACGGTGGCAAACATGTGAACACATGGTTGAATGATGAGATACATTCAATAATAATACCACACTGATGGTCTGATCTCTGCAATTTGATGCTCATGTACCTCTGCACAAGTGTGATCAACTTTAGACATTGAAGAATACACACAATCAGTACACACAATGTTGAGGGATTTAAAGCAATCCACAACCAATGCGGGACAACACCGTTGGATGTGCAACTGACCCCAAGCGTCACAGAGGATGTGCAGAGCATTTGATGGGCAAACAACAGTAGTGCACTGTTACTGAGCCTAGTCTAGACCAAGTATGTTGCTGACAAAGGACAATGATGTTTGGTGGCAGACACAAGCCTTAAAACAGGCATGGATTCAGAAGAATGTTAGCAAGAAAAGAGAGAAAAAACCATGCCCGACGGTAGTCAGACCACATATTGCAAATCTTGTTTACGCACTCTTTTGACCTTTGGCAATTACAGCAATCCCAATAATGATAGACTGCAGCAGCAGGGTGTGCGCAGAGCACAGGTGGCACAGGTGGTGCAGGTGGCACGACAAACGCCCAGGATCCTGACAGCCCACCCACTTTCCAGTGGCACAACAACTTCCTCATCCAAAACCCTCTGGGCCTGGCACTGTTTCCTCAACCTTGCAAGAACTGAGAACCTTGTGTATACGCCATCAATCCCCACCTCGACTGCAGCCTGAGCACCTGCTAAGACAACCGTCCATACAACCCCAAGTGCAAGGTCAACATCATTGAGATCCTACTGCCTCACGTCGCGCATCTCGTGGTTTGTTCCTGTGCCACCCACCCCGGCACGTTTGCAGTGAT